>JAEIFU010003912.1:0-22419 GCA_018904235.1 Lordiphosa stackelbergi | reverse complement strand
AAAACTGCATTATTTATGTGAAGAATATTATTTAAAAAAATAAGTGTTAATAAATCGAAATTATTCTTCTTTGTTCAAGCGAACCGAGGTTCGAACCAAAACCTTGGGTTCAGGGGTTCCGAAAACCGGTCCGCGAACGGAACCTTAGGCTTAACAATGGGTTCGAACCCCCGGACCGAACCTTCTGTTAAATTTTAGAGGTTTGCAGCCTTGGTTCTTACACTACCATTATACCTTAACAGATTTTGTTGGTCTCGATTAGGATTCAGAATTTTAATTTTGCTTTTGGTGAGAAATTAAATTGATTTTCTACTTCTCGCCCTGTTTATTATCATATTTTTAAAATTTTGAATTGAATTTTGCCTCACATTCGACCCACGGTGCAGGCATAGGGCTTCGCGCTTAAAAGTATGCAATGCTTTTTACATCAAAGAAAGACGTTCGTTGTTCGATTTTAATTGCATTTGCGTGGGCTGCAAAAAAAGTGTACTCACACACACACACACATTCTCATACATACCTTTTGCATAGATGCTGGGATTATAGGCAGCAAATTGACACGTTGGCATATTCAGATTGTGCACCATGCCCATGGACATTCGCGATACAGAGGCACGCTACGGCAGAAACACAAAGAGAGAGAGATAGAGAGATTAAGACGGTTTGGGATCATGGATAATTGGATCGATGGTAAAGCACTTACCTGATGCGTTTGCACGGCATCCAAGTCCACCAAAGGACACGAGCTGCGATGCTGTTGCTGGAACTTGGGCTGATACGGTTCCAGCATGCGTATTTTACCCCAACGGTTGAAGAATAGCATTATGGCACCCACCCACAGGACCAGAACCAGGCCCACAATAAGCACCTCCTCGGTGCGCACAATGATTTTGGGTCCTGCAAAATGCAATTCGATTAAGTCTGGCATGCGTGTGTGCGTGCGCCAAATCTCGGGCATAAATATTAAGGATTTGTTGGAGTCTGTAAGTGGCGCACGTACAGCACATAAATAACTCAAGAGCCCAGATTCCAATTCAATTATCAAAACGAGCAAAGCATGAGTAAATGCGGAGATTTTGGGAGCATCAGGAAAACAATGACTTTACGAGTATAAAAAAATCCAAAAAACCTCAAAATTTCAAAATCAGTTCACTCACCCGTCGGCACCGTTGTGCTATTCGATGAATTCGTTGAGGCACCCGTTGTCATCCCACCGCCTTCATCCACCTCTTGGCTACTCAATTCACCAATATAATCCTCTGATATATTCGAACTGGAGCTGCTGCCGCCCATTGATGCAGAGTTTGACATGGCCGCTGTCTCCTCAACTTCAACCAAAAAATTTGTACCCTTCCAGCCAGATCCCCATTCTGTTGATGGTAGTTTTTTTTGTTCAAATTTTTCTCGGTGGGGGGGAAGTACTTACCCTCTGAGATGTCCGTTGAAGTGCTAACCTCTTCGGCGTATGCCGCCAATTTGACAACTGCAAAGACAAGCGAAACGGAAAAAATAGAAAAACACTTGAAAATCATATGCAAAGTAAGTTGAAGGGAAAACTGTTGACTTGGATTCTGTTTTGGCCATCAGCCAGGCACATAAAAGAGGGCACAAGTTTCAAGTAGTCAAGGATTTGCAGCTGAGGCTGTTTGTGGCATGTGGTATGCAATTTCTGTGTGTGTGTGTGCTTGCCAATTCAGCATTTGTTGCCTGCTGGGGGGTTAGGATATTGTCATGATATGCCAGTTATAATCCAACATATGACACACAATGTGCGAACGAATGGAAAGTGCCACATTTATCTGTTTGTGGATTTACATGGCTGATTAGCTTAGAACGGGAAATGGAAATTCAAATTTCAACTTTTCAAACACGATTTGAAATATGAAATCAAGATTAAATTTGAGCCAGTTGCGCTTCAATTCGAAGGAATTAAAAATTTAAAATCATTTTCTTTCGAAAATATAAAACAAATACAAATACTAGCTGACCCGCCAAACGTTATTCTGCCATATAAATTGTTTCTAGTCTATATATATAAAAAATCTCATGACTTTTTCCCGGTACGACTTTGCTGCTGGGTTTTCCCTCCAATTCTCACCCACTTACCACCCCTATCCCACCCACATCCCACTCACTTGCCACCCACTTTCCACCCACAACCCACCGTCATCCCACTTACATCCCATCCACTTCCCACCTACTTTCCACTCACTTCAGACCCACTTCCCACCCACTTCCCGACCACTTCTTACCCAAATCCCACCCACATGCCCTAACATTTCGCATGTGTGTTGCTGCATTCGTTCGACGGCCCAAATTGCCACCCCTACGTATTGCTGACATTGTTTACTGTAACACACACACAAACAACTTTTCAACTGTTTTGAAACACTGAAAATTTTGTGATCCAAAAATAGTTAAAATATCAAACACCCATCCGATAACTCGATAGAAGCTGAGTTATCGCACCGCGAAATGGATCTTAGACCAAATTGTATACTTCCTTCTGCGGGTTTGTTCATAGTTACTACTCGAAGGTTTGGGATATAATAAAAGGTGGGAAAATTCTCAACAGATGGAGCTGTGGGCCTACATGTGTATTTAGTTTAAAACACAGATTAGGTTTTAGTTCGGTTTATTGAAGACGGCGTGTTGCCGGAGATAAGTCAGTGTGGAGGGAATCTAGCATCGATAGTTGTTAGTGATATGTGAACTAGTTAGAGGAACTGGATCTGTGATTGAAGCTGGATGAACTAGTTTTTCAGTTCAATTTAGTTACAGTTTAACACGTGGAGCAGTAGGCGGTCATTCAATTTGATTGTGTTATATGTTTTTCTGATGCGTATATATAATGATAATAATATAATGCAAAATTTGTTGGGGCGCCAAACATGAGGTATTAATTAAATTTAATGTATTATGTTTGACATCCTTTACACTAAGTTCTAGAGGAAGCTTATATTATTGTGCAAGTCACGAAATAAGGATACATTAAAAAAGTTCTGGGCGCTTACATTTTGCTTAACTACTAAGAGGCGTACACCGTGTGTGATGAAACATAGACCCAACAACTATATTAAAATTAAGAAAATGCTTTTAATGAACAACTGCGAAAACTTATTAATAGACTAATCACTGAAACTACAGAACCAGCTAATCGACAAAACACCCGAGGAGAAAAAACACAGACCTGAAAAAAATTCATAAGCGTACCCTTTATACCCAATATCACCGACAACAAAACACTAAAAACATTATTACCAAAACAACTGATGGAGCAGCTGACTAGTAACACAAACCACACAGCAGCACAAGACGCTTATTTAGCAATATGAAAGACAAAATAAAAACAGAGGACAGCAATAACGTTGTCTACGAAATTAAATGTAGGGAAGAGAGGGAGAGAGCTGTAACGGGATCTACATAGGAACAACAGAAGCGCTCTCTGAGCACGCGAATAAATGAGCACATACGGGACGCACAAAAGGGAAAACAGCAACAGCCTAAGCTCAACATATAAACACAACAAACCACTCAGCATGATTTTGGGAATGCACTGAGTATTGGACTTAGAGCATAGAGCAAGTTGAGAATGACTCCTGGAGACTCTGCGAAGATACGAAGAAAAAGGAGAGCAGGCATAATTTTTAAAGACGATATCAAAAAAAGACGAATTGCATTTACTCCGCGGCAATCACAAAGAGAACATCTAAACAGCATAACAATTCAAAACAATTCAAAAACATGACGAATAAAACAATTAACAGAGACAAACAATCGTGGAGATACAACAAAACAATGACGTCCATTAAAATAGGTATTTAAAAATTAAGAAATATATAAAATATGTATGTCTAATTGTATTCATGTTTTGAAAAAATATACAGACTCCCTGAAGGCAATACAATTGCCGAAACGCGTAGGAAAACCTAAGCCAAAAGTGTTTTGACTGCAGGAAGGAAAGACGGCCGAATAAAAACTGATACACCACAATTATACAACGAAAAACGGCCCAAAAACAAAATCCACACTAAGATTAAAGAATACAGTTTCTCAGTTTAACATTGTTGTTTTTTTGTTTTAAATAGTTAAATAGAACTTAAAATGTGTGTAAAGAAGTGTTTCTCAGTGCTAGAGAGCCTAAATCTAATGCTTAGTAAATTATTAGTTCTTACCGATGAGCTAAAAAGTGAGTCTTTGAGTTTTCGAAGAATTTCCGAGAGTTCCCTTATTATTAATGATCTTATGTAAAAATAGCAGAGTTCTGTAGTTCATCCATAAGTTTAGGGGCAAATCAAATATTTTTTAACGAATAATGGGATATGCTTTCATGTCGTTTTATGTTAAATATGTATCTTGCAACGTTATTAAGTCTACCTGGGTTTCTGTGACGGCTAACCGAATCACAGTTGCAAAAAGCCTCGATCCCATAAGATAATGTAGGAATAAGGCAGGTTTTGCAATTCTCATTCGAGATTTAGTTGGTATGTATTGCTGTGTATTAAATAATTGCCTTAACTTGCCATAGGTTTTGCTAATGGCTTTGGTAATGTGATCAGTCAGGAAGGATTTTGTTAAGGTGAAACCTAGGTTAACAGCCCGTTCTATATAGTCTGCGAAGTATTGTCAATAAATAATTTGGGTAAGCTTGTAGTTTCAATATCTTTTTTTTTTTTTTTTTTTTTTTTTTGTAAACAGCTAAGCACTTCGACTTTGTTGGGTTTAGACCTAGTCTGTTTTTACGGCCCAGTTTTTTACCACTGTCAGATCGTCATTACAGGCAGTAACACATTCACAGATACGACTCAGAGGACGGCTTACATATAGTTGGACGTCATCAGCATACATGTTTACTTCACAATTTGACAAAATACTAGGCAGATCATTAACATAAATCGAGAACAGTAATGGGCCAAAAATCGATCCTTGAGGGGACACCACGTTTAATTTAAGAAATGATGAGGAATTTGGAGGGGTAACCACAGCCTGGCTCCTATGGCAGAGGTATTTAGTACACATACTTAGTGGCTGAGTTCGAAAATCTATACATTCTTTTAAGCTTAGTACAAAGAATCTCTGTGGTTTACCAGTGTCAAACGCCTTGGTAAAATCAAGAAGGGTTAGAAAGGTTACTTTATCATTGTCCATTTGCACAATTGTATTATTATGGTATTAGTTTCCATCCCTTAATCCGCTAGCTGTCATGTAGAGGCGCCCCTTCGACAAAAGGCGCTAGTGAGAAAAGGGCTTTGCAAAATCTCCTAACAAAACATTAGAGGATTGAAACCAACCAAGAAACATTTCTGTGGCACCTAAAAATTGGAATTCGGTTGGAATTTGGTTAAAAGAGGTTTCTGGCACCCCCGCATAATGACAATTTTTGGATATTTCGCGATTTTTTTGACAGTTTGGTTTGCATATATTTTTAACTTCTGCATTGTCATCTAATCATAAGCTGATTAATAAATACTTTTAAAATGATTTTTCGAATTTCGCGGTTTTTTGACCATTAGTTACATAGCCTATGTTCAAGGAAAGTGTATCAACTACCAGCCATTTGTGCGTGAAAGCGCTTTCATAAATTCTCTAATAATAATTTGGCGAATTTCGCGGTTTTTTCGAACATTTAAATAAAATTTATATAGCATATGTTCAACTTCGGGTTATCAACTATCTGAGGAATCCTTTAAGTTATTTGTGCGTGATTAAGTAACAAACATACAATCAGTAAAACAAACTTTATAATTAATTAACGGAAACAAAATTCAACTTTTTATAGCCGGAAGTGAGACCAATAAATTGTGAAACTAGAGGCACGGTAGCAACCCCGGCCCGGTTTTCTTGTTACGATGGTTAAGGGCCACGTGTATAATTGTTGTGATCAAATAAAGATGGCTAAAATTTTGGATTCACAAGTAATCTACAATTGTTTTACCTAAAAATGGATAAGCGGTTATTACCGCCCCCCGAGGGCCAGGTTAAAAAATCGGATTAATGGAAAACCACTCGATGGAATTTTGTAGAGATTTTTAAACATATTGAGTTGCTGACCCAATAAAATGAGTCCTCAAGAGATGGTAATATGAATCGAAAAACCGCGGGTAATAGGAACCACATTTGGGAGCACCCATTTTCGAGTCATATAAACCACAAGCTAGAGATCAAAATGACCGAACTGCGTTTTTAGATGGAAGCCTTAGCTCGCGGGCTATGGGTATCTTTGCACAAGCAATTGCCTCAGAACAACATTAACTACAGGGTTGTCCATATTCGACGGACCCATCTGGCAACGCCATAACTTTTGACAGAGATGTCAGATCGCTTAATGACATACCGCGTTTGAAGCGTTAGTCCAAGCAGATTTTTACCATGGAACAATACACGCCACGCGAGCGCTCTGAAATAGTTGAAATTTACATTCAACAGAACAAGTCAATTGTGAAAACTCAACGTGCTTTTAAAAATTAAAAATTAAGCCCATTTCACATTGAATGGGACCGTAAATAAGCAAAATTGCCGTATTTACGCCACTGAAAATCCTGAGGAGATTCAAGAAGTGCCTCTTCATGACGAAAAAGTCACAGTTTGGTGCGGCGTTAGTGCGAAAACGGTCATTGGGCCGTTTTTCTTCCAAAATGAAAATGGCCATGCTGTTACCATCAACCAGGAGCGTTATCGCGACATGATGACCAATTTTGTGATGCCAATTATTCGTCGAAAGCGTATGAGGCAGTTCTGGTTTCAACAAGACGGCGCTCCACCGCACAAAGTCGCATAACAATCGATTTTCTGAAGAAATTGTTTCCGGGCCGTTTGATGTCGAAAAGTGGTGATTTGGACTGGCCACCGCGTTCGCCCGATTTGACGCCGCCTGACTTCTTCTTGTGGGGATATTTGAAGTCAAAGGTTTACGTTAACAAGCCAAGGACCGTAGAAGAGCTCAAGGACAACATTCGTGAAGAAATAGCCGCTATTCCGGCCGAAATGTTGGCGAAATCGATGGAAAATGCTGCAAAAAGGGCACAATCCGCAACCAACCCAAAAAACAAACCATTTGAGAGACACATAATAAAAAAATTGAGGTAAACAAATCTACTTGGAACAAATTAAATGATTAAGATTGCCAACCGCCAAATTTTTTTTTTTTCTATTGATTTTAAAAAAAACATGGGTCCGTCGAAAAAAGTAAAATTTTGTTTCAAATGTTTTGATGGACAAACCGCGATACGTTAAGATGCCTTGAATTGAAGTATTTTAATGATATGATCTGTTTTTCTGCTGGTAATGAAGCACTCTACTAATAAGATTAATTTCATAATTTTAGTGAAGCTTGTTTTACCTAAATGGTCAATGTTGTTCTAAGAGGTCAATTGCTAGTACAAAAACGACTATAAACCGCGAACCAAGGATTCGTTGGTAAAACTGAAAACGCAGTTCGGTCTATTTTAATCTGTAGTTTATGTCCTATATGGACTCGATAATGGTTGCTGCCAAGTGTGGTACCCACTATCGCGGTTTTTCGATGCAAGCTACCATCTCTTAAGGACACATTTAATTGGTCAGTATCTCAATATATTTAAAATCTTAAATAATTCCATCGAGTGGTTTTCAATTTATTCCACTTTCTAAGTTAGACCTCTATGGGCGGGGTACTAACCGCTTGTCCATTGGAGTCGGGAATTTGGAATAACAATGGTGGTAACTCCCTCTAAGTTTGGTGAATTTTCCAAAATTTTAGCTCTCATATTTTTTTAACCAGCAACAAATGTTGTAGTTGTGTGTTGCTAGTATAAATGTGCCCATTAAACGCGAACTTGACGTGCTGAAGAAAAACTGGGTATGAGGTGTTGCTACCTGATGCCTCTAGTTTCACAATTTATTGGTCCTCGTCCCAAGCTATTTTGAGTGTTCCACAGTGTTATTAGTAAGAATTATACAAAGTGATGAACATTTACAGTTCGATATTTCTTAAAATGCTAAAAAGATCTCGTGGTAACATTGGTCAGGGCTCTCAAAACGCAACGCGACATCGAAATTTTGCAGCAGGTCGAACGGAAAGAATGATTGAAAATCGTACGCTACGGTCAAAAGAGTTGAGCAAGAACGATTTAGCAGAAGAGATGAAGCAATATTACAACGTCGGCAGCAACAAATTATTCAATGACATACTGCATATATGCACATAATTCATATAATGATTCACTTTTTTTAGCCGCCTCAACCTTGGAGAGTAATTTTCCATATATGGCAACAGCATGTAATAATATTTTATTCATAAATTCAGAATTTAAAACTCACATCGTAGGGAAAGGGAAACTGCACTCGTTCGTGCATATTCAGGGCTGTGAAAATTTGCACACACGAACACACAGTCTCATGCCAGCCAGGCTCAAACTTATTTCAGTAGGAAGGAGCAAGTACTTTGTATGCAAGAAAGTTAATGCATCACATTTCGCACTCACGCCATTCACCCAGGGAAAGTTGCATTAGTGCATTAAAAAGTTTAGAAGGGGAGCGAAACTTTGATGCTGCGTTGCCCCGATGATTTATTGCCACGAACTAGGCGAGGTCGTAAATAAAAGTAAAAAGGATAATAATTGCAGTAATCGAGATACAGTAGAGTGGCCGCAGCCATCAACTATTTATTTACTTGCTTCATTTGCTTAATTTGGCTAATTACACGTGTTAGACGCGTCTGATAGACTCTAATCTAAGCCAAATGAACCAATTAACATGCAGCACAAATTATGCGCAATTCCCACAAATGGGAAACAGGCAGCAGCTCTAGGATAAGGGAAAATGGTAAAAGCAAAAAAGGAAAAACAAAAATTTTCCCCTAATTTATGAATGAACCAGAGAAAGAGACAAAAAAATGAGACAAAAAAAAAAAAAAAAGAAAAGGAAAGTGCAGCTAGGACAAAGGGTAATATGGGAACCGGAAAGGAAGTTCAGGTAAATGGCAGAACAGCTTAAGTGAGTGTGTGTCACCAGGCCATTAAATGCTCATTAAATTAAACAACCATAAAGAATAACAACAAATCAAAACAAGTAGCCCAGCCAAATGCAAATTTTAATTATCTAGAACCAAAACAAAGAAAACAATTAAATTTACGCAAGGTTCAAGGGCAAGTTGGAAACAGAATATTTTAGATTATTTTTGAAAATTCATTGATAAAATGAAAACGTTTCGGCTCGACTAATTTCTTCAAGCAGTTCAGTTAAGCAAACGTATACAAACTATCTTCGCCAAACAACATTTTTGCTTGTTAGCTTTAGTACCCCAATTCGCTAGAGAATTATGAAGTAAGTCCAGCTTACCTTACATTCGTACTTATAGTTTTGCTATCACTAAAAATTACTTTATTGTAGTTAAACGTACTTTATTGTTTCCGGTAAACCTCTTTTTCCCAGCCGTTACGCCTCATCACGCCTTAATAATACAAATATGTACAATTATAAGTACATAAGTAAGAAAATTCTATTGATTTTCCATATGTGTGTAAGTGAGTGTGTGTGTGTGCATGGGTTAAAGTATTGTTCGGGATGGCAGTTAGACATATTTTCTTCTTTTGCGTTTTCTCTCTTTTATTTTCAGTTCGACAGCACGTTCAGGAATCAAGTGAAAGTACGGCAACAGGAACTGGGGAAAACACTCACAAAGCTTCTTACTTACGTGCTGTTAATTTAACATGACACATGCAGAAGCTTTAACGAAGAGGAAACAACTAAGAAAAGCAAACAAATAATATTAGAAAGCCCAAAGACGACTAAAGTGATACTCTCGATATGAGACAATTTGTGTAGTTCTCGTTTTGAAACATCGAGAATTAAGAAGCAGCCATAATTTTACTTTAAAGTTTTAAGAAGTATTGAAGCTTCAACTTTGAACTGCTGGATGAGCAGTATGATCCTACTAATGGCCGATTTCACATCTTCTAAACACATAAACTAACAAATAACAGAATAAATTTTAGGTTTATCTGACACATAGCAGCTATCTGGCAGAAGAGAAATCGACCCTTAGAAATGTAAGCATATTCACCTAATTTCTTAAAGAAAACGAAAAAGCAAGTCAGGCGGAAGAATAAAGCCAACGTTTAAACTAAAGTTCGAGCATAAGCCTTAAGGAAAGAAACATCTATGGAAATGTACATTCTCAAAGAAAAAAACGTAGTTCGTTCAGAAATAATACTCATTCAGGGGTGTTCTAGAAATCTCTAAAGATTTTCGTATAAACGATTGCACTTCCAAGAATCAGACCGCCTACTAGATTATGTGGAAGGAAACCCGTACGCATCAAATCTACTTGACTTTGAGCAGGCGGTTTCAAATCGCTCAACTTTTGTCATCTAATCTAGTAGCCGGGTACATTTGTGCCTCTTCACATATAAATTGAAACAGCTTTAATATGAAGTGCTAACGTTTATACGAAAACCTCTAAAGATTTCTGGAACACACCCGATAGTGTTCGCGACGAATAACAAAATATTTTCAAATTGTACCAAATTGGGGGAAAAAATGTATAGAGGAGGCCTTGTCAGAAATATGTATATGAATGTACGCATATGTGTCAAGTAAAGGCATAGCCGGCGCAACAAAAGCTACATATATTCATATGCGTGTTCTCTTTCTTTCGAAGCTAAGGTTTTGTTGTTGGTGCGTGCATACCTGCAACAACAACATCATATCGCTCACTTACTTCAAGACTGTCATAACTCAAAATAATCCATTTGTAGAAAAAACGCGTAATCAATGGAATTAACCCAGGAAAAATTTTTTTTTTTTTGGGTTTCGAGTTTGAAAATATGATGTTTTAACTGAAAGCTGAAGTATATTTGCTCAATATCGACTGCAGGACAACTGAGATATGTCGTTCTTGCATTAGCCAAATATGTAATGTACCCATACTTCGGGATAGTGATTGCACGCGTATTTATTTGTTATAAGCGGGCGAGACCGAACAGCTACTAAGCTCTCTTTATCCGCAATACACCTATCCTAAATTATCGTAAAGGGCCAAGCCTGAGTTTTGTTGACAGGGAAGGAGGTCGGTGGGACACGACTAGCAGATCAGCCTGTGGGGGGTTCTTGACCACTTTATCCTTCAACCTCAGGTACATATATAAAAAATGTCCCTTGCCTTGGTAAGTAGATTTGCGCGAGTCGTAAACAATAGAAATTCGAGGAACAATGATGTTAGACAGTAACCAAAATATATGCACCCTAACTGTGCATTGCTGTAGCGGTTGCCCTACCATGAGTTTCCTTGCGCGCAGGGCTATTCTGAAAACTCCCAAATTCGGACAACTTGTACCCTCCCTCCGTCACATTACTTCAAGGAAAATGTTCAGATTTCTAGAACATTATAATTTTATTCATACTTCAAGTTTCTCAAACTTCATATTAATTCGCATTGGTACAAAGTAAATTCACGGGGATATTCATGAGACCGATTATATAGAGTTCGTTTCATTATTCGCATCTAATAGGTATTTCCTGAGGTTGCCAATTTTTAATAATTAATGAAATATATACGTTAACTGAATGCTCGAGGTCAATAAAACCATTGGTTTCCCAATATATTTCGTTGCCCTCGGCAACACTCAGGGACACTACAAACAATTTCAATTACAAGTACGAAAACACCTTTTACATACATTGTAACACGTGCTGTCCGTCGGCGTGGAGTTGGATCGCCGTTTGTGGTCAGAAGTGTCGGGCCGGGGGTGCGTCGGTGTGTTTATACGGTGGCGTGCGGGGGGTTTCTGCGGGGGGTGTGGGGGGGGGGGGGTGGGGTTCTCTCGTCTGAAAAGGTCCATTCGGTGGGTCCGCAGCAGTCAGAAGGGGCGGGGGGGGGGACTGTTGGCTAGGGAGTTGTCGTCTGGTAAAAAAATATTAAACGTTAACTTTAGGAACTGGTCCGTTTTCTTATTCTTATCTTTCATACTAAATTTAATTTATTTCATGTTAACTTGACTTCATGGGCGCCTAAAAAATGATATTGATATCAGTATGAAAATTTTACACAAAGTAGTACACAATACCGCGAAATTTTTCTTCATCATTTAGTAAAAAGTTGTATTTTTTGAGTTATGCCATTCTTGAAGTAAGTGAGCGATATGTGGCTCTCTTCTCTCTCTCCTATGTCTCTGGCAATAAAAAAAGCAACAACAAATTTTGCTAATGCGTAGTCAGTGCTCTCTTTGCGCGCATTGACCGAACGCTTTTCGCTATTCGCGGTGGCACACACACTCACACCAACAAAAAGCGGCGTTCTCTTTCTATTTCTTGTAGTTGTACTTGCCTTAAATATATTTTGTGCATTTGTATTTAGTTCCACGTGGCCGTAAGCTTATTCTGGGCATATCTGGTCTAAAAGCAAAATGTTTTAATATCACATCGTTCCTCATAAAACCGAGAAAGGGCAAAAACTCTTGTGTGTGTGTGTGTGAGTATTAAGTAATGAGCATCGAGTACTTAGTATCGAGTACTGAGCATGGAGTACTTTAGTTTTGAGTGCTGAGTATAGAGTACTGAGCATCGAGTACTTGGTGTCAACTACTCGAGTACTGAGTATCGAGTACTTAGTATCAAGAACTGAGTACAGAGTACTGAGTATCTAGAACTGAGCATCGAGTACTTGGTACCGACTACTAACGAGTGCTTATTATATATATATTATCGAGTTCTAAGTATCGAGTACTTAGTATCAAGTACTGAGCTTAGAGTACTGAGTATCAAGTAGTTTGAGTATCGAGTGCTGAGTATCGAGTACTTAGTTTTGAGTACTGAGTAGCGAGTTTTATCCATCCAGCACTTAGTATCGAGTACCATCAAGTTCTGATTATAGAGTACTGAGTATCAAGCACTGGGCGTCAAGAAGTAAGTATATGGTACGGAGTACTAAGTATCGAGCTCTAAGCATCGAGAGCTTAGTATCGAGTACTGAGTCTCGAGTACACTGAATATGAGTATCAAGTACTGAGCATCGAGTACTTGGTATCGACTACTATCGAGTGCTTATTATATATATATTATCGAGTTCTAAGTATCGAGTACTTAGTATCAAGTACTGAGTATCAAGTACTCTGAGTATCGAGTACTGAGTATCGAGTACTTAGTTTTGAGTACTGAGTAGCGAGTTTTATGCATCCAGCACTTAGTATCGAGTACTATCGAGTACTGATTATAGAGTACTGAGTATCAAGCACTGGGCGTCAAGAAGTAAGTATATGGTACGGAGTACTAAGTATCGAGCTCTAAGCATCGAGAGCTTAGTATCGAGTACTGAGTATCGAGTACACTGAATATAGAGTACTGAGTTTCAGTGAGTATCGAGGTACTGATGTTTATTTAAAATTTAAAAGTCTGGTGAGTAGCTTATTTTCTTTCTTGAGATTAAAGAAAATGAAAAAGAAATATATAAATACATAAAATTGTAAATTATGACCAAGTCCTCTAGGGTTTAGATCAAATATTTCTTTTAAAGTATTTTTAAAATTTTTAAATTTTTATAAAGGAACACTAAAAGCCCCAATTCTTTGGCTAGGTCGACGGGTCGTCAGCATCACTGAATGTCCTTTCAGAAGCTGTGGATGTTGCCGAATACATAAATATTTTTTAGCCACTTTAGTGGGCTCAGACACTTGCAGACTTAGTTCCTTCCATTTTTTGTGTTTCGCTGCATCGATATTAGTGGGAAATCAGCGAAATAGTGGCATATTCTCCCAGAAATTTGCAAAGTGGCACCTTTTCTAAGGTAGGATTTCTGACATTAAAGTTTCTATTTGGGGGCTTTTGGAGTTTCTTAGAGTTTGGAGTAAAATTGTGGATAAATGGTCAGACAAAAGAAAAATCCGCTTTATTATTAAATATAAACAAAGTGACTAGAGCCTGCCAAAAAAGTTCTACGATTAATATAAACTATTACCGGGAGGCAACTTCCGAATAATGCTACAAAAATATTTAGTTTGGACTGTTTTAGTATTACAATTCGCTAACTTGGAAACGCGTTGTTAGGCGGGAAGTCGAAAGATGTCTGAATTTAAAGAGGAGTGTGTGTTCAAATCATGAAAAATTTGTAAGTTTTTATAAATCGCATTTTTTATTAAGCCTGTAAATGGATATGCAACATAATAGGTTTTGGCCAATCAATGTTTGTATAGGTGCCTATTGCAGAACCGCAAATTGGTCTCCTTCCCTTTCAATGGACGCAAAGTAAATTTTTTAAGAAAATAGCGTCGCCGTTCTTCTTTACGTAGGGTTGCAAAAACATCGTTGTGAAAAAATCCTCTTAGTCTTGATTGTTGTAAAAAAATCAAGCAAATTATTATCCCAATTGAGTTTAAAATGTTCTTAAAAAACGGAACAATATCAACTCAAATCAAGTTCCTAAAAATGGAACAATATCAACTCCATTTGAGTTGTACAAGTCTTGGAGAAATACAACTATTTAAAAGGGAGATAGAAAAAGTTTAATATCGCTTTTATTTTTAATATTTATACTACAAAAATTGAATGAAAATATTCGTATATATATTTTCCGTTCCCATTGACAAAGCGAATATGCTCAACGTGTGGATGAAATCGTTTCGTTAGAAAAGTATTGCATACCCCAAAGGCAAGCTCAGGGCCTTAGCTTCCATTTTGATGGGGGAGACCAAGCGACCACTTAGTGTTCGTCTACTTTGCCCTCCCCCTCCTGCCACCACATTGACCAGTCAAGTACACAAACTAATTCACTTTAAAGCTATCAAAGTCCTGCACAAAGTGCGGACATCAGCACGTATTGAGGACATCGTAAAATCGTAAAATGAAGTTTGGCATTAAGAGGCATTAATTGATGTGATGGAAAACTGTACCGAGTCGCACACCTGGCCCAACATCCTTGGTTGGGCAAATCCCAAACACTTGGCTTGTATCAAGCTGTGCCAAATTAAGCACTAAATATGCTGTTTTGCGAAATATAACGAGCCGCGACTAGTCCACAATAACATGAGCCACATGTGGACACAAAAATTTGCAAATTCCCGGGCTCAAGGGAGTGGCATTTCCAGGCAGCGGAAATACCAAGCGGCGGGCATTTCCGAGCGCCTACAGCATCATATTGTGGATCAACAAGTGTGCATTAGGGTGACCAGGTTTTGTAAGGATCAAATGAGAAGTCTTCTACCTGGCCACGCGGACTTTTATGGCCCTATTTAAGGGCCAAGGAGTTGCCGAATACACGGAAAATGCATTTTGTAAACAAAAACGGGAAAATGCCTGCTTTTGGCATTTCCTCCCACCAATCATCCCACCACTTATTCGGTTCGGTGATTGACAATGATTTTTTGTTTGTGTTAGAAAAAAAAGGAAATCACAGATGTGCGTGGAATGTCCTTGTGCGTGTTTTTTTGACCAGCTGGCTCAATAAAAAAATATTTAAGACAATTGCTTGGCTTTTGCACTTGTAAGAAAATTGCAGGGAATTGCCCATGGAATTCCACTTTTAGTTTCATTCGAACATGAACTTGGACAATTGTGTAGCCCAGGCACGGGATTAGACAGCCTGATGGTTGAATGACCTTGCTCGATTTAGGGAGGAACATGAACGCTTAAAGTCTCAGCTTTTATCGGTAACAAATGGATTGTCATTTGATAACACTTGAAGACGCCACAGCAAATTAGGCTGGAAAAGCAAAAGTAAGAGTTTTCGGAAGGAAACAAAGGCATTTGGATTTTGTGCTTACCGATAAGCTCATTCGACTCGCATCGGCATCTTCGATTCATTGCCCAACCCATCCTCTTTTTTGGAAATGAATTTTACTAACCATTTGATCCCCCTGGGCCATTGAGTTTTCATTAGCAAAACACTCGAGTGCATCAGATTTATACAGTTGACTACATCAGCTCCCACATGCAACCCCTACTCAAGGCTTCCGTTTCCGTTTCAAGTCCAATCACGTGCTACAGCAGCAGCAGCAGCAGCAGCAGAAACATTTGCAACTGATTTACGTGACATCTGACGTTTACATGTTAAACCTACGGCGACGACCCCAAGTCCGGGCACAGAAATTCCGTCTTGAATTCCATTTTTGCATTTTGGGAAAATTCAAGAGAGAAATACTGCATTCTCTTCACATCGCTGGGAAAATACCACAAATGGTGGGAAATTTCTGCGATTGCGTGTGAAAATGCAACCACCAAGACGATAATAGTCAAATGAGGCGGTAAAGGTTAAAAACCATTTGACACTATGAACATATAAGACCTTTCACCCTTAGAACATGCATTTGGCATACACGATTATCGCGTGTCACAACTATGGGTGGGTTTGCTGGGTTGCATCCCATGCAATTGAATTCAGCAAGATGTGGGAATGCAGGGATTTAGATTATTTTAATCTTTAAACTCTAAGTTAAACTCAAAACGCTTGTATTACCCAAGCTACTTTAAAACGAGAAGGCCAAGTTAACTTCGTCTGTGCCCTTGCAACGGATTTGAAATATCAGAGTTTAAGAACGTTAGCACTAGAATTAAACAATTCAAAGCACCCCAAAAACTTCATAATAAATACAGCACGCAATTTCATTCTAAAAGTATTGGATTTTCATAAAAACTACAAATAATTTGCCTTTACCTATGGCCTATTGAAGAATAGTAAGCCCCAGAAAAGCCCCATCAAAGGAAAAAACACCCAAGATCTACAAATCGGTTGTCTGTAAATCAACTTTTTCCGATCGGTTAATATATTTCGATTGCTACAACAAAGATATGGTGTCCAAAACCCTTAAGCCGATACACACAAATAAAGTGTTTTTTAGTAACACAAAGAGCAAAATAGCTAAGTAATTTGATATACAAAATCCCATGTGCTAGGAACGGAACCACTGAATGCGATAAGGTATACACTGGCACGACTATCAGTACATAAGTCTGATCAGTACTGTGCTGAGAGCACACATGCACCACATTTCTCAAATACAACAATACAATACAGACGGATCACTTTAGAAATGTTACACATATTAGCACGCCCACAGACATAAGACTGAATTACAAAACGGACACATAAAATTGTGCTCACATATACAGACACCTACTTGACCATAGTAATTAGAAAATAGACTCAGTTTCAAACTCCGCAGCTGACTAATTGGACGCTGTTGCTCTCTGTATGTAAACATTTTGTAAACTTTTAAATTTGTAACAAGTATTGTTATTCAGCCCTGATGACGAAATATATTGGAGATACTTATAAACGACTTTTTTTTTCTTTCTTTAGAAAATAGCTTTTACACATCCGGTCACCTTCACCAGCTATTGGCGTGCTGCTGTAACTAGCCATGAAAAATTAAATTTCTTCAAACTTTGCCGTTCGGATTCGGCGTTAAACTGTAGGTCCTCTTTTTCTTGTGTGAAAAATTAAAAGCGCACACGCCAAGTTATTGTGAGAAGCTTTGTTTCTGATTCATATTAAATACATTTGGGCTAATTATTAAAGTTGAAATAAAAAAAGAAATATTTTAGAAAAGTTCAAAGGTACAGCTGGTTCATCACATTTTCGAAAGTTGGCTACCCCTTAATAATTGGACTTTAGAAACGTCAAATGTCATTCGGAAAGCGACTAATATTTAGTAAAAACTTTGACATTTACGAAATGGGTCGCTATTCGTTTGAAGAAAGTTGGGAAATATTAAAAACATATTTCCAAAGTGATGAGTCCTCGACTCAAACTGTGCGAAATTTGAAAAAAAATTTAACAAAAAAATTCAATTTGTGAATCAATTCGTGAAGCGAGCTCGTGAAACTGGAATGTTGGTGGACAAACCGACCCGTGTACGTACTCTTCCGGTGCGCTCGACCGAAAACATTGCCAAGTCAGCCGTGGTGGTCATTTGACCGAAATTGTTTTTCATAAATAAATGACATGAACCAACCTTTCTAATAAATGTTCAAAGTATGCGACTGTATTCTCTCTAAAGGATTTTTAAGGGAGGGCGTCACAAGTATTAAATACAATTCAACAATGTATGTGTCGTTGGGTAAGTGTAAACCAGCTGTTTTTTTGACTTTAGGTATACTTATTTGAGTAAGCATTATACTTACACCTGCAACACCGCGATTACCGCAATGATCGCATTTCAATATCGTAACACCGCCTACTACCGAATTTGAATATTGTAGGCACCGCATTACTACCGCAATATCTATATATTTATTTTTTTGAAGCATGTTAATAATGAGTGTATGTAGCTCAGTTGGTAAGTGTATACAATGTTGGGGTTCAAAACCCAAAAACGTTTTGTTTTTTTTTTTTTAATTTTTTTGTGTGATTTTATGAGTGTATGGTCAGGGTTTATTGCATGAGATCAAAGTGGTTGGGGTGAAACTTGACGAAACCACGCTGGAAGATATTCGTCCCAACGCAATGAGGCACAACCGTTCTGTTCTATGGTTTTCTTGTAACTCGTGTTTTAATATTTCAATATGTATGCTAGGCGCAGCTAGCGAGTATCAAATATAAAGGAAGATCGACCAATTACCGTTAGGAAATGCCAAAAGAGATGTACATTAGGGTGATTCTTGGCTTGAAATAATCGAGTCGATAGGGTGAAATAAAGAGTTTACAAAATACATATGGATATTCAGGTTTGAAATGAAAAGAAATTAAAAGTATTCCAAATTGTGGAACATGTTTGGCCCAACATCGATGTTAGCCTTAGTTGATTGAGCTTTGTACGTACGTCATTCTCTTTCTATGCAACCAACTCCCTTTGAAGAAATCGAGCACAAATTTTTCTAAGTGTTTTAGTGCAAAAATACGTTGTAAGTTACAGCGTATTTCTCTACATATAAATGGGGTATACGTATATCAGTTTAATATGAAAATGACTTAAACAAATTTTTTACTAGAGAGCTGATATTATTTTATATTTATTTATTTATTGTGAAATGTTTCCAGCCAAAGAAAATTCACTCCGCTGCTCACGCACTAGCATAAAAATTGTTAACTGCCAAAATTCAAGCAAAAAGCCGTATTCAAGGTGGCAAGGTCAAGCTTTGGGTTTGGTGAGACCAATTGGGCGTGGTAACTAGGCTGCTACAAGTAGGTGAAACCACCAAAGGGCAACTTTACCGAACTCAATTGATGCATTTGAGCCGAGCATTGAAGCAAAAATGTCCAGAATACGAGCAAAGGCACGGCAATATGACAACGCTCGGCCAAATGCTGCGCAGCCGGTCGAAGCATACCTTGAAACGCTGAAGTAGGAAGTCCTACCACACCCGCCGTATAGCCCACACATTGCCCCTTCCGACTACTATTGGTTTTCGGCGATGACGTTTGAACTTGAGGATCAGAACTTTAACTACAAAATTGGATCGACTCGGAAAGGAGCTTGGTCTTTTTCGAGCTGGTATCCAAAAACAGCCAGAAAGATTGAATAAAGTACTGGCTAGCGATGGAAGAATAAAAAATGTTTCACAATAAACTCTTCAAAACTTTATTGTACAGATTATAGAAAAATCTAACCTCTTTTCCCTAGAGAAATCGCTCAAATGTTTTAGTGTCTACAGTCACATCTTAAGCGGAAATCAAGATAAATATGTGTGAGAGAATAAATAACTGTAAAATGATTCAAGAAAAGGTCAATATCAACCAGAGTTGGGCGCGGATTTTTACTTTTTGAGAAGAGAGAAAACCTTATTTTTAGTACTTTGAAATTAAAGCCTTGCCGCATTAATCCTCCAGTTAAGACCCCCACTGAGCAATGAATGACTTTGGCTAATGAGACCCTTGAGTTGGTCACTCGGCCCATCAATTGAGGAAATCATGAGTTCTTACCACTTCAGCTCATCAATTGAGCAAATTGACCCACAACAACCAACACCCCACACACAAAATCGCAGACATTGCCAATTTGCATGTGAAATTTTCGCAATTTCATTTGCATTTTCATTTTTATTTTCAATTTCTTTTTCCCATTTAACATCAGCCTTGAGAGCTTGGAACTCCATTCAGTAAATTTTCGTATGAAATGCAACCAATAAACTGTGTGCAGCTGGCCAAAGCAGATGATGAGATGATGCACTTGTGGCCGGCGTTAACGGCGTTCCGAGAGTCTGCGCCACGGCGTTTGCACAACAATTGCCACAGCTTACAATGGGCCAAGGACGATGTGCCACAGACAATGGGACACACACACACACACACACACTCATACACAGCCACAGCAGAGGGCAAACAAACGGAATCAAGGGAATCGAAGTTGGGAAATCCTACTTATAACTATTTTTGGAACAGGAGTGGACACAAAAAAAGGATTGCCAATCAAAATTCCAAATCAAGGTCATCGGAGGGTGGCGAAGTTGATCAGGTAGTTGTCGGCCCTAAGCCCTGCACACGTGCACCTCAAATGGCTGGCCGGAGTAGGAGTGGGTCATAAACTTGGTTGCTTTTCATGAAATCTCTTACTATCTTTTGGATTCGAGGATTAACAGGCAGGTAGATGCAAATTCCTGGAAAATTCGCGATACCCGAAAAGGGACTCTACCTGTGCGTTGGCTATATAAGAACCACACACCTCAACGACAGGCCAAACAGTTCTTCAAGCAGCGTCAACCTGAACGGAGATCCGAGATCTTTAGTCAACGAGAAATTATCAAATCAAAATGGGTTGCTGTTCGAGCAGTTTCAAGCTGAAACTGGATCCCAATCAAACCCTGGACAGTCTGCAGTTGGGACGCGTGGGCTCCAAGCGTTCGTATAGCAGTCGACAGACCCACTGCAGCAGCGGAGTGGGCAGTACCTTTAGTAGTAGTCGCAGCATCTGGAGTCGGACAAGTGTGGAGCGGCCCATTTGCGATGATTTTGCCGAGCAACCCGCCGAGCTGGAGCGTTCCTGTGGCTATTTCACCTGCAGCAGTGCCGCCTCCACGCCCACCAAACGTACACTGAGACGGACACAGGATCTACACTCTTCCTCCAGCCCCTCCGCACCCCATGTGGGCAATCTGGAATGGGAGATGTTCATGATGCAGCATGCCCAGCGCCTTATGCCCAAGACATCGTCCCCCATCTGTCAGCGTCGTCGCGGCGATGCCACCTTCGAGCTGATACCCTCCTCACGTTCGTACCACAAGTGGCGCAACTATCTGCAGAGCACCCCCGCCCATATGCTGCACAATGTCACCCACATCCCGGAGGCCATTGCCGGACACTTCTGCCCCACCGACTTTCCCGCCTTCAGCGATCTCGAGGAAATGGAGAGTGCGGCCAAGCGATTTAAGGTGGACAATGCGGAAAGCCAATTAATGGCCACACACACCATAACCACAGATCTGTGACCGCTCTCCGCTTGGAACGGAGAGGCAACAGGTGTGCCCTATTTATTGTGTGTGCAAACTTTTTTTTTAATTGCCAAGCAAATGTTAAACATTTCTTTGTAATTTAACTTTGCTTGTAAATTCTCTTATTTTTTTTCACCTAAAATCAAATTTTAACAAAGGACAATAATTTATTGTGTAATTAGCTGTTAGCAAACAACAACAAACAAACATAAATACATACAACAATTGTATCAAAACGGAACAATTTAAGGACTTTCTTAATTACTTATTGAAGGGGAGGGAAGGAATGATTGTGGGACAATCATCAGGTGCAGTTCAGTGGAAACTCTGGCAATTAGTGGCTTCAGCCACTGAATCTTAGATTTAAATTTAAAGACACTTAAAAAAAAAGCAACTTGAAAATGAAATTGATTTCGAGATTCCTGTTAGTCGCACTTAAAGCAGAATCGTCTATCTAATGCAAATGATTTGTGATGTCTCACACTGATAATATAAAGATTGTGGCAGCAGATTCCTAAGTCTTTCCCAAAAATTAAAGAAACAATATTATTTGATAAAACTTCGACATAAGCCCCGTTTCGTTGAACCAATAATTATGAAATAAATATCAAAACAAATTGACCTCACGGCAGCCACTCTTCAATTATAATTCAATTCAAATTGGCTTTCCCTCTTTTTCCCTGCCCCTTCCTCCACAGCTCTCAACTCTTTCCCCTTGCTCCTCTCCCTCTTCCAACGCTCTCCACTCTTTGCCGTCCCGTATTATTCTTTCCCTTCCTCTTCCTGCGCCCACTCACACACTAACGATTTCAACATTTCAACAAAAGCTTTTTTAAGGCTTTCACTTCTCACTCGAACCAGTTTTGCGAACGGGAGTGTAAGTCGTTCCCTCTCTCACTCTCAGTGCTCTTAGGAATATAGTTTAGCCCAATATTGTCCCTTCAAAACTGTTCTTTGGCGCTTTCACCCACTTCGCGAACAAATTTTCGAAATTTTCTTTCTTAGTGCGCGTCTGCATAACTAAACGAAGGTCTATGCCAAATCTTAGATCTTTAGAAGAAGCAGTTTTGGCTGTGGATTGATAAT
>JAEIFU010003911.1:0-22434 GCA_018904235.1 Lordiphosa stackelbergi | reverse complement strand
ACCGAACCGCGATTAATACCAAGGATGACCAAAGGTAAAGAACATAGCTAAGATCTTAAAAACTGTTTCAAACCACTGTCTGTTACTGACAAATCATTAAATCGCGGAAAAATACCAAAGAGGATCAAAAAATGTCATAATGCCAAACAAACTTTACTTTTAAGATAGTGAAAATCATGTCAGGATAAATGCATAGGCGCAATATGCGCCTAAGGGGTCTCAATGGTAATTAAACCGCGAAATGCTTAAGAAACTGCTTTTTAAAGCCACGAATGATCACACATAACTACGCTCCCCTGTCTATGACAATACCGAACCGCGATTAATACCAAGGATGACCAAAGGTAAAGAACATAGCTAAGATCTTAAAAACTGTTTCAAACCACTGTCTGTTACTGACAAATCATTAAATCGCGGAAAAATACCAAAGAGGATCAAAAAATGTCATAATGCCAAACAAACTTTACTTTAAAGATAGTGACAAATCATGTCAGGATAAATGCATGGGCGCAATATGCGGTTAAGGGGTCTCCATGGTAATAAAACCGCGAAATGCCTAAGAAATTGATTTTCAAAGCCACGAATGATCACTCATAACTGCATTGCCCTTTCCATGACAATACCGAACCGCGAACCATATATGGCCATTATCCACCATTTTCGCTTGTAAATTTGTATAAAAGCCTGTCAGATGCAATGCATAAGCGTTATTCAAAAATAGTTCCAATTGTATTGATTGTTTATTAAATAAACTTTTTTATTCAATGTGTATGTCCTTGAGCAATTTAGAATTCAGTTTTACAATTAGTATGTTTTCTAGTGCATTAGCACTAAGTCTGTTACGCAACTTTGTGCAAATATTGGGTAGGGCACTGAATGCGCGTTCCACTGAGACCTGCGTGGCCGGCACAGCCAAAGCTACTTCAGCTATCTTCGCCAGCTGTGGCTCTTTATATTGTAGATATTTCCAATATTTTAAAATGTCTTCTTCGAAGCCCAAGCACTCCCCATATTGAAAATCTTTCAATTTTCTTTCTAATGAAGAGGTCAGACTTCCATTAAGTGAAGATGATTGGCTAATAATACTGTATTTGCTTGCTGCAGCCGCTGAGGTGCAAGGCTTGTCATCATCCACAATGTCTTCTCTTTTTGAGATCCAGTTATTAATGGAGCACAATTTGTTCTGGAAAATATTTATACAAAAAGAAAACGAAAGCCTTAATAACTTAATAACACTTTAGAATAATAACAAAAGAATTTCTTACCAATGCAAGTTCTTTTTGATTCTCCGTTAAAAGTACCGAACCTCTAAAATTAAACCGAGGATCCAAATATAAAGCAGCCAAAAAAGCATCATTTTCCAGAAAACATTGTGGATGATGACAAGCCTTGCACCTCAGCGGCTGCAGCAAGCAAATACAGTATTATTAGCCAATCATCTTCACTTAATGGAAGTCTGACCTCTTCATTAGAAAGAAAATTGAAAGATTTTCAATATGGGGAGTGCTTGGGCTTCGAAGAAGACATTTTAAAATATTGGAAATATCTACAATATAAAGAGCCACAGCTGGCGAAGATAGCTGAAGTAGCTTTGGCTGTGCCGGCCACGCAGGTCTCAGTGGAACGCGCATTCAGTGCCCTACCCAATATTTGCACAAAGTTGCGTAACAGACTTAGTGCTAATGCACTAGAAAACATACTAATTGTAAAACTGAATTCTAAATTGCTCAAGGACATACACATTGAATAAAAAAAGTTTATTTAATAAACAATCAATACAATTGGAACTATTTTTGAATAACGCTTATGCATTGCATCTGACAGGCTTTTATACAAATTTACAAGCGAAAATGGTGGATAATGGCCATATATGGTTCGCGGTTCGGTATTGTCATGGAAAGGGCAATGCAGTTATGAGTGATCATTCGTGGCTTTGAAAATCAATTTCTTAGGCATTTCGCGGTTTTATTACCATGGAGACCCCTTAACCGCATATTGCGCCCATGCATTTATCCTGACATGATTTGTCACTATCTTTAAAGTAAAGTTTGTTTGGCATTATGACATTTTTTGATCCTCTTTGGTATTTTTCCGCGATTTAATGATTTGTCAGTAACAGACAGTGGTTTGAAACAGTTTTTAAGATCTTAGCTATGTTCTTTACCTTTGGTCATCCTTGGTATTAATCGCGGTTCGGTATTGTCATAGACAGGGGAGCGTAGTTATGTGTGATCATTCGTGGCTTTAAAAAGCAGTTTCTTAAGCATTTCGCGGTTTAATTACCATTGAGACCCCTTAGGCGCATATTGCGCCTATGCATTTATCCTGACATGATTTTTCACTATCTTAAAAGTAAAGTTTGTTTGGCATTATGACATTTTTTGATCCTCTTTGGTATTTTTCCGCGATTTAATGATTTGTCAGTAACAGACAGTGGTTTGAAACAGTTTTTAAGATCTTAGCTATGTTCTTTACCTTTGGTCATCCTTGGTATTAATCGCGGTTCGGTATTGTCATAGAAAGGGCAATGCAGTTATGAGTGATCATTTGTGGCTTTGAAAATCAATTTCTTAAGCATTTCGCGGTTTTGTTACCATGGAGACCCCTTAGCTGCGAATTGCCCCTATGCATTGATCCTGTCATGATTTTTTAATTGGTTGGCAATTACGTTTTTCATAATTTCTATTTTTTATCCTCCTTGGATTTTTTCGCGATTTAATAAGTCTTCAGTCATTTTTATCCTCTTTGGTTTTTTTTCGCTATTTAATAAGTCTTCAGTCAGTGCACCTATCACAAAGTCTGTAACTAAATTCGTTTTACACTCCGTGTACTTAACTAAAAACCATTTTGTACTTAATTGTACGTAACTAAAATTGTTTAGTACGTGCGAGTGCTGAACACAAAAAAGTTCGGTACTTATTTTTTTCGGTCGGTACGTTACGACGCTGTACCGTACTTGCTTTTTTCGGTCGGTGCGTTACAAATTAAGTACCGTACTTGTGGTTTCGTACAGTACGAAACGAAAAATGTACCGTACTTTTCTGAGTACGGTACTTGTTGTGTACGGTACTTTTTTGTGTACTAAACATAAGTACGGTACTTTGTACGGTACTTTGAGAACCCGCCTTTCGTTTGCATGTTGCACAATTTGCATGAGATAGAGAAACTTTTTTTTTTGTGTGGGCTCGGGACGGGCTATAACTATTATACACAAAAACACATCAAAAATCACTTATTTTTTTTCCCTCTTCTCCCAGGCCGTTAAAATTAAATATTTGGAAGGTTTTTTTTGTGATAAAATGGAATTTTAATGTATTGCTAAATTATCTTCAGTTTGTGTAGCCATGCATCAAAATAAAATGATAGTGTTTTAAATCGAGAGTGTGTTCTAGGGATCACCGGACCCCTTGCGATGGGTCTTGCGGCATTGGTGATCACGGTAGGGGTGGGCAAGTTGCTGTCTCCTCGACACCTGGACAGCACATTAACAAACACACAAACGCTCCAGCAGCTGCAACAACATCTTTGCAGCCAACTTACAGAAGCCATGTGATTATCCGTCCTTATTTCTTCTTTTTCTTCAAATTCTATCCTCGTCTATCCAATATTAAATCTCAAAGCCAATTTTTAGCACGCGAATTTCTAATAACTTTATCTATATATTCCGCGAGTAGGTAGCACGGTGATCAAATGTACAGAGAACCACCCTTTGCCGACGATATTTTGAGCCGGAACCAGCGCGTGCTTCATTCGTGGCTACACCCAACATCAGCTCGTCAGACTGGACATATCCTTGGTTGTATGTTACACCTGGTGATTTATTGTTCTTTAGCCTTTGTATGGCTAAGCAGACTTCCTGTTGGGTCGGCGGGTCTATCTCTGTGTTGTCGATTGGTGGCATCGCTACTTCTCTGGAGGCGGCATCATGTTCGTCATCGCCTCCCAGTAGGTTGGAGAAGTAGCTTCTCCATTTGTTAGGCGCCACTTGCGGATCGGTGACCAGAATATTATGGAAATAATAAGAAAAACCATAATTTTCATCAAGTTAAAAAGCCGTTTTTACTGAAAACACCACAGTATGTCATTCCTTCTTCCGAGTCATATAATTTTGAGCAAAGTTTGACGTTTAGGAAAAACTCTCCGTACCACGTATCGACACTTTCATTTAATTGTAATTTTAAATGAATATTTAAAGCTGAACAGTGTAAATTTGAAGCTTTTTTGAACAATTCGCTGGTCTGCAGTACGTGAAAATGTTGTTTTGGTGCGGCCTTTCATGTTATTCATAATTTGATGTGTTCTTGAGAAAATTGCATATAACGCTTTAACTTATTCCAATTTTTTAAGCGATTTGCTTGTACGTTAGATTCCTCCTTAAAAGCCATTATTTTGCCTTTTTCTTCATCGTTTAGTGCTTTACCGAACACCATACTACTTTTTATTTAAAACGTTTATATGATGTCAAAATATAAGCTTTTTGCGCGGAGATTTACTTAGAGATGAAATCACCCCTATTCAAGTGCATGATAAAAATATGCCATTTTTGAAGAGCTCGTTGAAAAATAATTTTTTTAGATAAGACTACGTTTAATTGAAAATAATTTTTTTTTGTTGCATATGCGCGTTAAAATGCTTGTCCCTATTCAAGTGCATGGTAGTGTATACTTTATAGGTTCGAAAATGATTCCTTCTCCCTGTTACATACTTTTGCACAAACTTAATATATGCTGTGTACCTTAGGTACAGAGTCTTAAAAAAAAATTTGAAGAAAATTTAACTTTGCGAAGATCTACCAAATGTTGCTTAGATTTCCTAAAGCACCTTGTAGGACCAGGAATTCATTTTGTGAGAAATTTTAGTTTTTATGAGAGCACCAAAATTTTGGCAATGTTGGTTTTAACGTAATGTGATGGGATACCTAAGAAAAATATGAATGAGGCAATTAGTTTTTGTTTAATTAATTACAGGCCCAAAGAAAAGCATGCAAAAGTCTTTACACCAACTGCTCTCGTATGAAACCAAGATAATTTCCCCATATAAATTGTATTTCATTAAACTTTTCCACAAATACTCTTCTATAATTGGGTGACATATCCAAATATTCAGCTCAAATTTGCCACACGATAGTCGAACAAATTGAAATTGCATTTGTGTCAACCGCACATTTTCCCCACCGTTTCGTGTTCACTGAAAATTGTTCTCGGCTCATTTTATCTTTTATTTGTTTTTTTACCTATACATTTTTATTCCCTTGTAGAGGGTATATTAAAATTGTCCGGATGTTTTGTAACGCATAGAAGGAAGCATCACCGAATACAGTACAAAGTATATATACTTTTGATCAGCATGACGCGCTGAGTTGATATAGCCATCCGTCCGTTTGTCTCTCTGTTTCTATGCTATCTCCTCCCTCAGTTTTAAAGCACACAATTCGGTCAAGTTTGTTTTAAATCGGACGACTATATCATATAGCTGGTGTACGATCGATCGAAAAAGTAGTTCTATCTCTTTAGAACTTTTTGTTTTTAATGGTAGCGTGTTTTTACTTTCCAGTTATGAATATTATCTGTTTCAAGTTGAAACTTTCAACACAATTTTGGAGAGTTTGATTTAATGAATATATTGTATATATAACATACTGGCTGGCATAAACATATCATGCTCCAAGGGTATAAAAGCTTCGGTCGAGCCGAAGTTAGCTTCCGTCTATTTTTTTTTATTCATACGTTGACTTAATTGAAATAATTAAACAAGCAAAAATGTCGTAGGTGCGCATTTCATTCATGACCTAAAAGTGACATTCGCACATGCATTTTGTTGGCTGGTTTTATATTTTTCCGTTTCTCATTTAAATTGCATATTGCCAGCCTTCTCGACGGCCTGCTTGCAATTAATTCGCTTAATGAAGTTTTAAAAAATAAAGCGGAAATACGTTGAAATAAACGACAATCTCAACTGCTTTTGGTTCACGTGTTTTCCACAATGCCCGTGCATTAAACGTAATTATTTCTTTAATTAAAGTATTTAGTGGCGCTGCGAAATTACGAGAGAAGCCACGTGGACAATTTGCACAAAAGTCATAATTGAAATCATTAAAAAATGTTTTTGCATAAAGTATTGCAAATAAATGAGCGTATACTTTAAATTTCATAAACCCACGCTTTCGCCATGTGCACCATGGAAATAAGCGTTTCGAGATCTAACTTTGTAAACCATTCTTGTTGTTTAAACTTTCGAGAAAATCGTCGATTAACGGAATCTGATAGATATGCTTTGCTGTGTTCTTATTTAATCTTCTGTAATCTATACATAATCTTAATTCTCCCTCTTTAAACAATACGCGAAGTAAATTCAGACTCACTCACTCTGATAATGCCCATCTCTAATAATTCATCTAATATTTTCGAACTTCTTGTTTTTTTTTCTCCGTATATGACAATTTTCGAGGCGGACAATAAAATGGGTTTTTCATTTTCAGCACAAGTTTCATCTCGTATTTTACTTTTGGTTCATTTGGGCGTTAGCCTATCAATTAGTTTCAAATTAAAGAGAGAGAGAGAGAAAAAGAAAAAGGAGCTGAAGGAGAAAAGGTACATTTAAGTAGCGTAGGGCTATAGGCACCTGTGGTGGAGTGTCGAGCTGGTTCCCCACCCTCCATGATCACCTAGGTGCAGTTCAACATTGCTTTTTAGGTTGGTGATCCTTTGCCCGCCATTGACTATTCTGTTACATAACGTCCGCCTCGCGTTTCCGGATAGCCTAAAGGGATTTACTCAAAAATTCTTTTTTAGGTGGTTTATTCTTAAAAGTATTAACATTATCCAGAATTTAAGAGGGCATAGTTTAGGACACTTGTCTTCCTTCTTTATTCTGTATGGTGTCGGTTGGCTAGCCACATGACAACTAACTCGCTCGCGTTCATATGTACATTGTTGGATATTCTATTGAATTAATGGCGTGTTAAAGGCTATTTTTTGGTGTTGGTATGGGAGGGAGTGGATGGCGTTGTTTTGTTAAGCGCTGATCCCAGAGTTCGGAGGACGATGCACCTCCTGACCTGTGGGTTATTATGGATCTTTTGTTGTCTGCATGGCATTATTGTTTTCTTCTTTATGGCACGAACGATTTATAAATTTATTGATTGCGTTCACGAGGTATCGTTAACATGGAACCGCCCACCTGGCGAGCTCAGCCGGGCTCAAATCGTGCCAGAAATATTTGGCTACTGAAAACAACCTGGAACAGCATATATTCTCTCTCCTTTTTCATTTGCACTCGCCTTCTTATCCGCTGGTTTTTGAAACTGCCGCTGGAGTAACGGCGTGCTGCTGCTGTAACACATTTCCTTGTCTTCAATATCGGCGGTTACAGTTATTCTCGCTGCGTAGCCCTTACGTCTTGTGCCTTTACCTTTTCATCATGATTCTGTCCATTTTTATCAACCTGCAATTTTTCATCAATCTGTAATTTTTTGGCTTGTCCCTCTTGGTCAGTCTGCAATTTTCCATAAATTTTCTCATCCTTTTTAACGGCTCAGGCTTATTCTCGAGCTTCTTTATCGGTCCGGTAAGTTTTTTTTGCTCTTGGATGTCCATTCTCTGTTGCTGGGCCAGTGTCAGCTTCTCCTCCGGCACGCCCGCCAAACGCCGTAAGAGTTGGCTCCGGTATCCGGTGGTGTCCAGCTCAAGAAGATCACACAACTTTTTTAACTCCATGGTCGATAATTTCTCCATGATGCGCGTGCGTAGGCTTGGGTAGTCAATTGTGATTTTAAAAATTTTTTGACTGTATCCCACTTCTGAGATTTTAGGCCGCTTGTCTTTACACTTCTTTATTCTGTATGCTGTCGTTTGGCTAGCCAGCATAGAACTAACTCGCTCGCGTACACATATGTACACACATACATGCTTAAGCCTAGGTATACAATCGTAGAGCGTGGCGTTGCCAGCTTGTTGCGTTAACATATTGCACATTGTCAGTTAGGTGTAACTTAGTAACTACTTACATACTTCTTACATACTACAACAGTAATATACATGGCGCAAATGAATAGTCCGAATAAAATTACTGAATTTCTTTCAAACTGTATTACGAGATCGGCCTCATCATGGAAAGGGGGAAATATAAACTACAAGCAGGAATGGTATACAAGGCAATGTGAAGAGGCGCGCTCTCGTCCCTTTGAAGCATTAAGAAGGGGTAAGAGAGAAGATTCGCAAGAAGCCATGCGTTTATACCAGCGAGCGAACATATCATATAAGGCCATATGCCAAGAGTCTAAAGATCGGTTCTATTCAAATTTAACCAGATCTTTAGGTCAAATAAGAGATAGCAAAGCTTACTGGGCCGCCATAAAAGCTAAATGGAAACACCTTTAAGAAAGCCATAGAAGTTGATGCAGCAAAATTAGGGGACTACTTTAAAGACCTACTAAAGCCGGAACATCTAGCGGATCCTCTTCATTAGGCACTACCCTTTATTAGAGATGAGTCACTTGATGGAATAAAAAACCACACAGGAACTGTCTGCAGTTGTTGAAAATCTTAAGGACGGAAAAGCACCAGGAATCGATCGGATACCCGCAAAATTTATCATATTTGCCACCCCACTTTTTATGGAAAGTCAGCAGCCGCATAAAATTTGAATTTAGACGAGATGGGTTTCCGAGTGGATTTCCGAAGGCGATTATAATTCAATCTATAAGAAAGGCGATCCTAAAGAGGTGTGCAACTACAGGGGAATCTCATTTCAAAACGCAGCAGCCAAAGTATTCTCAGCGGTGCTTGGATAGACTAAACAAATGGATATGTGGAAACGACCGGCTGACAGAGTTCCAAGCAGGGTTCCGGAAAGGATACTTACAATAGACATTATATTTAGCCTGACAAGCATCGCCAGAAATACATTGACAGTGGACGCAAGCTTTACGCTTTTTTTGTTGACTTCAGCGCAGCGTTTGATTCCGTTGATAGAAAAGCACTCTTTTACAAGCTTAGTAATATGGGCATTTCAAAGAAATTTTTTAACACTCTTCAGAGCATGTACAACGCTAACAAAGCAGCAGTATGGGATGGCGAAATGCTATCGGAATGGTTTGCAACAGAATCTGGGGTCAAACAGGGCTGCTTGTTAAGTCCTCTCCTCTTTTCGCTCTACATCAATGACATTTTTGAGTACCTCCCGGAAGGGATTTTTGTAAATGGGCACGAAGTAAAAGCACTCTTGTACGCTGATGACATTGTGGTTTTTAAAACCGCCTGGTCGATGTATAGTCCATACCGCCCGCCATAAGGCTTACCCAAACAGCCTTCCGCTCGGTTGGACACTTTTGTCTGACCGCTGGCGGAGGTGTCCGGATTTCATGACATCCCATATAAAATCTGGTATGAAAGCTGGTATGGGGCGGCAGCCGGAGCCAGAATCCGGTTGACATTCTCCAGCCGGCCGGCGACCTATCGAACTACAGGGTACTTACATACTGCTTACATACTACAATAGAGAATAGAAATACAATAGGGAATTTAACCTAAGGATATTTATGTTTATTAATGCTGGCAACTTTTCCTAATCACTATTCATATAAAATATTTAAACAAAAAATAATTTTTAAAATTAGGCGCAAGAATTTCAAAACATGCTGTAATAGAGGGTGGTTAGATAAATATAGACATATCGTCTATTAAATGAGTATGTTTAAATGCGTAATAGTATATAAAATAAGGTAATATAATAAAATTCAAAATAAAATTAACTCAGTTTTGGGATACCATTGTCCCACTGTGCGGTAATCAGCGCAGTTGACAAAATCAAAGAAATGGCCAAGAGACCAGTTGACCGATCAAAAAGCCAAATCAACTGAGCAAGAAGTCAGAAATAATCCTCGTGCTCATTTGAATGGTGCAAATTAACAGAGTTTTACAGGATTAGATACACTTACTGCTTTTTGTCCAGCGGCGAAAGATCTTTCTCCGGTGACGTAGAGCTGAATGCGTTTGCTAGGATTGTGGATTTTTAGTTTAGGTACATTGTTTTAGGTGGTGGGTTTGCCTATCGGTGAGCCAATCTTTTCGACTTTCCTACACTTGCATCTTACTTTAATATAAACTTAGCTCGGGCAAACACAATGATCATTGACACGCAGTAGTGACGACACACATCTATACGAGCATGGATTAAAGTTTTCTTGGCACTTGTTTGATTGGAATTTTAGGAAATCGTAAGATAATTAACACATATATTCTCTCAGCTCCTACACCTTTCTTGCCAGTGGCAGCACTGGCCCTGACAGTTAGAGATGAACTTTCAGATCGAGATGGCCTTTTTGGATCGATGAGGCACGAGAACTAGTTTGCTCACGAATCACACACACGAGTACACTTAGGTTTGATCAATTCACTAGGGGCACGCTTCTGGAACTTTCGAAGAAAAATTTTCCTTTGACACGTAGGCAGACGAAACTGTGCTGATATGTGTAGACAACGTTGTTCTCCGGAATGTGGGCATATAAAGTTGGTCTGTGGTATATGGGGCCAGACCTTGTTTGGAGAAGAAGATGCAGCAAGGGAGGGCTAATTAGTACAAGAAGCCTAGGAGCACAGTCTTGCTAACTAATTACCTTTTTCCTGGCTGGCAACAATTTTGACCACCTTTTAAGTGGCCAGGTGGCTTGCCCACGCGGGTGGCTGGACAAAAATTTCTCGGCGGTAGATCGGTTTGTGCTGATGAATCCGCTTCTAAAGTAAGCGTTTAATTAGCTTCTGCTATTAAAAGCAACATTTAAAGCAACTCACCCAATGAAATGAAGAATTATACAGAAAATGGAAAATGTCTACCCAATTCCAGAAATATGGCTGCGAAATTTTAGTTCGCTTATGATTATTGATTAATAATAATCAATAATTAACACTTATTTTCCACGATTAAGCCAAATATTCTTTAAGAGACTACGAGTTGAGGTTAAAATCGAGTTGGCTAAATTAAATTTTCTGCAGGCAACTGGCACGTCTGTTCAGCTCGACGATCCCAAAAAAAAAAAAAGGGGGAACACCTTTTGGCGCTAAGAAAAAAGGGCGCCGGAAATACGTGGCAGACAGAGTTGCATTTTTGCCATAAATCGAATGTGGTATCGGCAGGGTTGCTTTGGACAAGTATCGGTCGATAGATGGCTTAACATAGGGAAAAATGTTAGTGACAAGCGCCACTACAAATCCCCCGGGCTAAAATAGCGACAAGAGTGATCCGCGCTTGGAACGTCAGGAAAGGTTGCCCATATTCGACGGACCCATTTTTTTTAAAAAATCAAAAGATTAGATTTGTTTACATCAATTTTCGAATATGATATCTCTCAAATGGCCGCCTCTGGCGTTGATGGCGTATTGTTGCCCTTTTTGCAGCATTTTCCATCGATTTCGCCAACATTTCGGCCGGAATAGCGGCTATTTCTTCACGAATGTTGTCCTCGAGCTCTTCTACGGTCCTTGGCATGTTAACGTAAACCCTTGACTTCAAATATCCCACAAGAAGAAGTCAGGCGGCGTCAAATCGGGCGAACGCGGTGGCCAGTCCAAATCACCACTTTTCGACATCAAACGGCCCGGAAACAATTTCTTCAGAAAATCGATTGTTATGCGACTTGTGTGCGGTGGAGCGCCGTCTTGTTGAAACCAGAACTGCCTCATACGCTTTCGACGAATAATTGGCATCACAAAATTGGTCATCATGTCGCGATAAGGCTCCTGGTTGATGGTAACAGCATGGCCATTTTCATTTTGGAAGAAAAACGGCCCAATGACCGTTTTCGCACTAACGCCGCACCAAACTGTGACTTTTTCGTCATGAAGAGGCACTTCTTAAATCTCCTGAGGATTTTCAGTGGCGTAAATACGGCAATTTTGCTTATTTACGGTCCCATTCAATGAGAAATGGGCTTCATCGGACATGATAATTTTGTTCCAAAATTGCTCGTCATCTTCCGCCATTATTTTCGAACCCATTCAAACCACATAAATTCTACCCAAAAATAAAAAAATAAAATAAAATTTATATAAATAAAAAATAAAAAACAAACCAAAAAAAAAAAAACGTTATTAATTCATTTAAAACAAACAAAACCATAAAAAACTGTTTTTTTGATATTTTTTAGAAACTTCACAACCCTCTCAACAATACGTAACAAATTTCCTCTACCCTCCTCGGTTCCCTTTTATTTTTTTTTAATGGAATATAAAAATAAAAAAAAAAAAAAAAATTTTAAATTAAAAAAAAAATGATTAAATTAAACCAAACACCAAAAATAAAATTATTTTTTAAAAAAAAATCGTTTTTTTATAATAAATTTTTATTTTTTTATATATATTTAAAATATATTTTAGAGCGCTTAGGGGGCGTGTATTGTAGTAGTAGTAGTAGAAGTGTCTTTATTTTTTGAGTTTTGAATGCCCTATTACAACATATAGCTAATTATTTAACATTATTCAACTAAAAATAAAGTATACGAATTTTAATCGACTTGGTTTTGAACCGTCTGTCGATCACCTTGCCCTAATCCAGTGCTACTTCGGTTAATACACCTGGCTGCCCGGGTCGTCCCCAGATACCAGATCGTTCGCCTTGTAGTATGGAGTTGCGGTTTGGTGTTACAATTTATTACTATTCTAATTGTAATTAATTGCCGAGTAATATTGATTTTTAAACTATCAACTAAGAGTGAATGTTTGCATGTAATTTTGTTTGTGTACTAATTTTGAGATTGTATGTGGATATCCTTAAAAAGTTTCAGTTTGTATCAGTCTCCTATAGTTAAGTGCATGTTTTATATAGTTCGCAAGTGCAGTCCAATTCGATCCATTTAAAATGTTTATGGTTTCCTGATGGGTCAGTTGTGATCTATTTAGGTGTAGCTTTCTGATTTCCTTCAAAACGGGGCATATGGCAACAAAATGAAAAGTGTCTTCAGGTGTCCTTAAATTGCACAGGTCACATTCGCTGTTGGCGCGGTATGGCGCGGCGTTTAATTGCAACATTTCAGTTCGTGCTTTGCAAATCAGCGATATCTGCCAGATTTCGAATTCGTCGCGGAAGTAGCGTAGAGTTTTATAGATTGCTCTCGTAGAGCTTTGACTGGCCTGAAATTCAAACCTCCTCATGGCTGCGCAATCGATTTGTTCTATAATTTTCGTATGCACTAGATCCCATGAGCTTGAATCTGATATATCCAGCGCTATTCCATTATCGTTTGCCAGGCACCGCCATTTTTCAAAAAACTGACTTGTACTGCTTTGCAGATGTTTTGCGATTATTTTTGGTAACCTAGTATCCGGCTTCTTCATTATTTTTCTGATATATGAAAAGTGTGACTGCAATGCCTCGGTGTGTAACAGCGACAGTCCGGTTTCAAGGTGAATTGCGTAGTTAGGTGTACTTCTGGGTAACTGAAAGAGTTTTTTTATGGAAGTGACGCTGCAGTTTCTCTGTTTCCTCATAATACGTATGTCCCCAAATTGGCGCCGCATACAACATTATCGTGCTTACCGTGGCCTTAAAAAGTTTGTATTTCACACTTGATGGTACATTTTGTCTGCCAAGAAAGGAATTCCACGTGCTATTTAGGGCGATTTTTGCGTCAGATAGTTTCTGCTGTAGATGGCTGGAGAAATTTAAATTTTGCGTTACTGTAACTCCGAGGTATTTAAATTCTTTTACGACCTCCAAAAGTTCTCCATTTAAATTCCAACTCTGGTTGTTTGTTGCACGTCCTCTTCCATCACGGATGACCAGCACCTTAGTCTTGTCAATATTAATTAGTGGGTTCCAACGTTGGCAGTACGAAAAGAGTGAGTCGATCATCTCCTGCAGTTTGTGAGGCGAGTCTGCCATTATCACCATGTCATCAGCATACATTAAAACTTTTATGGTATGATCGGCGAAGGAAATACCACCTACGTCGTTTAAATAAAGCGAAAAAAGCAGTGGACTGAGTAGACATCCTTGTTTCACCCCTGTGTTGTTGCCAAACCAATCTGAAAGCAGTTCTCCATTCCATACTGCAGCTATGTTGTTAGTGTACAGATTTCGAATCAAGCTAAGAATTTTTGACGAGACTCCTAACCGGCTGAGCTTAAACAAAAGGTTGGTTCTGTTTACTGTATCGAAAGCGGCTTTGAAGTCGACGAAGCACAGATACATCTTTTGTTTTCGATCAAGATAGAACTTTGCTATTGCTGTTAGTGAGAATACACTATCCACCGTTGAGTATCCACTTCTAAAGCCGGATTGAAATTCGCTTATCACATTGTTCTCATTCGCCCATGTGGTGAGCCGCTCCAGTATAACTGATGTGAATACTTTCGTTAGGGCGTTTAAACACGATATTCCTCTATAATTGCTCGCTAATGTGGGGTCACCTTTTTTAAAAAGCGGGAAGATTACACTTTTTTTTTAAACTAGACGGTACTTCTGCGGCGTTAAATATCCTATTGTATTCGTCAGTTAGTGTGTTGAATAATTCGGGCGGGGCGAACTTTAGGAACTCAACCGGAATTCGATCTTCACCGGGAGCTTTATTAATCTTTGCTCGTTTCACTGCGGATCTGACTTCTGCCAAACTTATCGGAGCATCAAGTTGTTCATTTGTAATAAGTGGAAACTGGATAACTAAACTGTTGCCTACCGATGGGTTATATAACAAGGAGGAGAAATGCGATGCTAGATCTGATGCCGCTGATTTTATATTAGCCCTTGCTGTTCTTCCATTCAATCGTCTTACAAATGCCCAGAAAGATTTGCTGTCCCTTATCGATGCAATTTGGGTTTCCAAATTTTTTTAATAATTTGTTTTCTTAGCGGCGCAACACATCTTAAATTTTTTTATTTTCTTCTCGGTAAGATGATATGGCAATGCTATCATTATTTGCTCTTGCGATCTGACGTAGGTGGAACGAGAGTTGACTGGCTTCCTCACACTCTGTATCAAACCAGGGCTTAACGAAGTTTGTTTTACGTGCTTTTTGAACACTCTCAGCTGCGTCTTTTATTGCTTTACCGAAGGTCTCAAAGCGATCCTCATTTTCGTCGTGAAAACTATCCAAGGTTTGTAAATTTGTTAGAAGGCGCGTCTCGTATTTGCTTCTAAGGCCTTCTTTCCAGCACAGTCTTGGTAGCAATTGGTGTTTCTGGGTTTGATCTATATCAGGTGCCTCCATTTCCCGCAACAATTGAAAGAGGCAAGTGGTCTGACAGCATGTCTCCATTTACAGCCATATCCTTCACACAATGATGCCAAGCTCCTCGTAGCATACAATAATCAATTGTAGATTTGCCCTGTCCTCCTTGAAATGTGAACTCTCCGTCAGGATCACTTATTGTCCTTTTTTTTATACACTTGAAAAGTGTATTATAATTTTGCCAACGCATAGAAGGAATCATCTCCGACCACATAAAGTATATATATTCTTGATCAGCATGACGAGCTGAGTCGATTAAGCTTTGTCCGTCCGTCTGTCCGTCTGTCCGTCCGTCCGTCTGTCCGTCTGTCTGTTTCTACGCGAACTAGTCCCTCAGTTTTGGAGCTATCGAGCTGAAACTTTGCACAGAGTCTTCTTTTTACTGCACGCTGCTAATATGTCGGAACCGACCGGATCGGATAACTACTTCTTGTAGCTGCCATACAAATGTTCGGTCGGAAAATGGATTTTAGTGAGAAAAACTGTTTTGCTCTCAATATAACTGCTCTCAAACACGGTCAGGGGTAATATGTAATGTTTTTAATCTGATCTGCGAAGTTTGGTCGAAGTCGCTAACCGTTGAGACTAGCTATTTCAAGTGTATCAAAACTTCGGTACAGACGAAGTTAGCTTTGCCTTTCTCGTTTTTTATTTAGACACCTTAAGGCTAAATGTTACAATTTTCTATTACTAGTTGAAGTAACTTATAATTGTAGGGGAAGGATTATTCTACGTTTTATTTTGTTGCATGTTTGGAGTTTGTTGTTGTTTGTAATTAGTTGTAAGGATTTTAACTCTTATATTATGTGTATTGTTGTTTAGTAATTTTAGGTTTGTAATGGGATTAAGGGGGTAATTGGTTTTGATGATTGTCTATCCAGTAATTTGTAGTTGTAGTTGTGTGTTGGCTGTTCGACGCATTTGTTCGGGCTAAATCCTTCGATCAGCCAGGTCCCCTGGGTGTATCCTTTTGAGCCTACGTCTTGCCCTGATCCCGTTGATCCTGCGCGTTCCGGAGTAAGCGCCTGGCGAGGTTGTTTGGGTGTGTGGCGACCTTATCCAAGTACCTCGTGCTTGGTTGTTGATTGTGTCGCCAACCATCGGGACGCCACACTCTCTCTCGATGTCTCGAGTACGGATGAACCACTCCGCTCCAGTGATCCTCCTCAAGTTTTGGCCTGGAAGACCCTGATTTTGTCCTTCCATTAAGGATTAGGAGATTTGTTGATTCGCAAATCTCAACAGTTTGCTCCTTTTGAATCCGTGATTTTGTCTTTTTGCCAACCGTATCATTCCGTCGTGCGTACTTTGTGACATGTTTGATTGGGTAAGAGCTTGGCTCGTCCCTATTCTGGCATTTAAATCTCCGACCACCATTACGTTATGATTGTTCAGAACCATCAGAAAGTCATAGAGCATGTCAAATTCGTCGATCCAGTTGTTACAGTTTAAGTTTACAGTAAAGTCAACTTTAGTACTCAACTCAATGGCTGTTCTATCATTGATTGTTTTAAATGTAAAGTTGTACTTCGGCATCAGTTCCTTTTACTCGTACATGCAGCCACTGCTTGCGCGTCCTCTACTTGCTGTTCTTTTGCCGGGATCCAGTGTAGGTTAAAATTCGGGAAATAGTTTTCAAATATGTTGTCATTTTTTCTACGAAAGTTTCAAACAGAAGAGCTATGTCAAATCCGTTTACAAATTCGAAAAAATTTCGGTGAAGCAATTTGTTTTTGAGACCGGAAATGTTGAAGGCGAGAATCTTAATGGTATTTTTTTTACATAACTTTTGGCTGACGGCACCACATTAATAGTTCTTGAATACAATGGGTTTCCTATGACAAATGGGTTTGATGATTTGAGATTATTGTCAAAAGGTACATTTTGGATGTCCAACTGTTTTTTTCTTAGTTTTTTGAGATATTCGTTTGGCTTAAAGAATTGTAACTAATATCTAAATTATTAATTATAGGTCCATACAGTTGTGTTAATACTATGTCTGCTTTTGTCCGTCGCTCATTAGTTCATTTTTTCGTTAAATCGGAACCATTTGTTGGCAATACACATACTGTCATTTTCTAACTAAAATCTTGTTTTTCTGTCTGATGCTTGCAATAGTTTTCTTCAGTCTGAGCAGTAGCCCTTTATTGAATTGTCTTTGTGCTCCCAAATCCTTTTCTACGTACAGATCTGTTCCTGCTAGCTTTCTAGAGTTTTTTGAGTACGTTGAGGGGCCATTTCCCTCGAGTCCATAGTAGCAACTACACTTAGTTTGTTTGATCGGTCGCTCAATACTCGGACATCATTTACCTTCACATAATCGAGTGACAGTTTCTCCTTGCTTGGTCTTTCTACAGCTGCTTTGGGTTCGCAATTCTCTTCCTGCAGTGTAGGGATTTGGTTCGATACCGATGCCTGCAAAGCGCCAATGTCATCCTTCGTCGCCATAACTCCGCGGCACTCAACTCCCATATCTCCTCGCAGCCTCTGACCGATTGCAGTGCCACCGCTCTATTTTCTGTCCGTGTCACCGGTGAGCGTTGAACCCCAGCCATATCTTTTCTGTGCGCTACAAATTTCTACAGACGCCTGATGGTATGCAACGACTTGCCGCTGACTTAGTTGAAAAACCCGATAAGAGCTTGGTTCTAGTCCACTGCGGATTTTTCAAAGAAAGTAAATGCATTTTTAATCAAACTTAGAATGAACTTTAATCAAATATATAATTTCCATTTTGTTCGATAACCTTTTGCCATCTTCCCGGCAAATTTTGTATTCCACGCTCATAGAACTTCTGGCCTTTATCTGCAAAAAACTGAACTAAGTGCGATTTTATAGCCTCATCATTGCCGAAAGTTGGACCATTTAAGGAGTTCTGCAAAGATCGAAATAAATGGTAGTCTGATGGTGCAAGTTCAGGGCTATATGGTGGATGCATCAAAACTTCCCAGCCAAGCTGTCCCAGTTTTTGCCGGGTCATCAAAGATGTGTGGTCTGGCGTTGTCATGATGGAAAATGACACCTTTACGATTGATCAATTATGGCCGTATCTCGTTGTTGACTGCATTCAATTTGTCGTGTTGAACGTTTGGGGGGGGGGGGGGGAAAAAAGAAAAGAGAAGTTTTTTGGTTATCGGTTAACGTTATTGTAAACAATCCATTTTTTCATCTCCAGTTATGATTCGCTTTAAAAATGGATCGAATTCATTGCGTTTAAGATACATATCACAAACGTTGATTCGGTTTGTTAAATGAATTTCTTTCAATTCATGTGGTACCCAAATATCAAGCTTTTTCACCAGTCCAAGACTTTGTATGTGATAATGAACGGTTGATTTTGGTATGTTGAACTTCTCTCCTATCTCACGCTCAGTTAATGACGATCCATTTCGATTAATGCTTTGATTTGGTCATCATCAACTTCATTTGGCCGACCTGAACGTGGCTCATCTTTAAGTGAAAAATCTCCAGAACGGAACTTGCGAAACCAATTTTGACACTGTCTTTCTTTTAAGGCTTTATCACCATACACATCACGTAACTTTTTAGCAACTCTCTCTGCGCTTTTTCCTTTACGGAAATAATAAAGTAAAATATGACGAAAATGCTCTTTTGTGGACTCCATATTAAAATGGGCGCCAATCAAACAAATGTAAACAAAATTACGCGCACTTTTTTTCTAAAGCAAGCTAATAGTGACAGCTAATGCTGACAAAAGAAAGAATGCAATTACAGAGTCACAAGCAGTTAAAAAAATTATAAACGCCGACTATATAAAAATCCGCAATTACTTTTGGGCAACCCAATATTTATTTGTGAACTAAATAATTTTAATTTAATTAATACCTTCCGGGAAGTCGTGGTGAGATTAAGCTTTGGCCCGTCCGTCTGTCCGTCTGTTGTGGTGCTACGCAGCCTAGTCAACCTTAGTTTGGAGCTAATGAAACTTTCTTGCAGATCTTCCATTATAATTTTTCTTTTTTTTTATTCTTCCCTCTATTACCTCCTCTTTTTCAATTTCTTTTTGCTGCATTAGCTGCTAATTTTCGGAACCGACCGGATTTTATTCTTTATCCATAAAATTTATTTTAAAAAACTTTTTGTTCTTAATACCTTGAATGCTCTCAATCTTCTTTCGTAATATCTTCCCAATTTCTTTTATAACCAATTTTTTTTTTTTTACTTTTTATTTTCTATAAAATATTTTCAATTATAAAATATTATAAACCTCCTATGGGTGTTTTATTTTCATACCCTTTAGTGATTTTATCTTCTCTAACTTCATTGTCATCATTCCAAAAGTTTCGAATATCTCATCTTATTCATCCCAAATCTTATCTTTTACCTCGTCAATTACCACCATCCTCATTTTCTGATTATTATCTTTAAATCCACATCTCACACACTTTCCCCATATCAATAATATATCTTTTACTATACTTTATATCATTATGTTAATATGCTTTCCTTTACTTTATTTAATCTTATTTTTTCCCAGGTACCATTGAGTTACCCAAGTATACAACATCCTCGTTTGATTGGGGTAGGTTAAGGTTAGGTTAGGTTGCGATGGCTGAGAGCGACAAGTCGCTCTCCCACTTAGGCCACTTTGGGCCCATTGCGATGCCATATTTATTCCCTGTTAACCCTTTTTAATACTGAGGTGGGTCCTCGTTACTGAACCATTGTGTGGACAGAATAAATTTGAGTAGAGCTGGGATCTCTAGCCCGGATGTCTCCGAGAGATTGAGTAGCAAAGGTTGACCAAGTGTCCTGAGCCTCCTTCTACTCAAGGCGGGGCAATGGCACAAAAGGTGTTGTACCGATTCCTCCTCTTCTTCGTGTCCGCAACTTCTGCAAAAGTCATGGTAAATGACGCCTAGGCGTGCTGCGTGTCTGCCAATAAGACAGTGACCTGTGAGGGTCCCCACCAGAAGTGATATGTGTTCTCTTCTGTGACGTAAAAGTGTGTTAGTACGTTTTTGGTCGAATGTTGGCCACGTAAGCCTCGCTACTGCACAGGAGGAAAGGTTTTTCCACCGATTCGTAGCGAGACTCAGTGTTTCATCTTTTATGTGGAGCTTAAATGTAGCCATAGGCATACCTATCGTACTCCTCTCTGAAAGGAGCTCGATGGTGGTTCCTATTCTGGCCAGTTTGTCCGCAGACTCGTTACCTTCTATGTTGCGGTGTCCAGGTACCCATATAAGGTGTATACTAAAGTGTCGTGCGATCTCGTTGAGAGATAATCGACATTTAGTAAGTGTTTTAGCATTGTTTGTATGAGAGTCAAGTGCTTTGAGGGCGGCTTGGCTGTCAGAGTAAATAAATACATTTCCTTCCTTGACCGTGAGTGTGCTAAGGTAGGTGGCAGCTTCCTGGATGGCTACCACCTCTGCTTGGTACACACTACAGTGGTCAGGAAGGCGGAACGATAAGTCCAAATCTAGGTTGGGAGAGAAAACTCCCCCTCCTACTTTTTCGTCGAGCTTAGAACCATCAGTGTAGATGTTAATGGCGTTAGCTCTGCTGTGGGGCAGGTTGTCCCAATCGTTTCGGCTTGGGATATAGACGTCATAAAATTTGTCAAACGTCGTTTGTGGTATACAGTAGTCTGTACTTAATGGTATACCCGTTTGGTCTTCGAGTATGGTAGCGTGTCCCGAATTGCCCCTGTTCCAGGTATCGGATTCTCTTAGTCTTAAGGCTGTTGTGGTAGCCATTTGCTTAGCTACGAGGTCTAGTGGTAGAAGGTGAAGAATAGTATTTAGCGCTTCCGTTGGTGTCGTTCGAAGAGCGCCGCTAATACAAATTTCCGCACTTCTTTGTACTTTGTGCAGATTTTTCAGGGCTGATTGTTTCCCGAGTGCTGGCCACCATACTAGAGCTCCGTAGAGAAGTATGGGGCGTATTACGGCTGTGTAAAGCCAATGTACAATGGATGGGGAAAAACCCCATCTACGGCCAATGGCCTTTTTACAAGAAAAAAAGGGCAATGGTTGCCTTTTTATACGTTCATTTATGTTGTCATTCCAGAGTAGTTTCTTATCCAGAATGACACCCAAGTATTTGGCATTGTCACCAAATACGAGGCTTACTCCGTTGATTTTAGGCGGGATAAGATCAGGAATTTTGTACTTTCGGGTGAAAAGCACTAGTTCCGTCTTAGCCGGGTTTACGCCCAAGCCACAAGATTTTGTCCACTGAGCAAGTGTTGTCAGTGCGGTCTGCATGAGGTCACACAGCGTTTGAGGAAACATTCCACATTTGAAGATGGCAATATCATCCGCGTAAGCCACCACCTCGTGTCCCTCCGCCTCCATTAGCCGCAGCAGTTGGTTAACTGTTACAACCCACAGAAGCGGAGAGAGAACACCTCCTTGCGGAGTGCCTCTGGTTACACATCTGCGAGCAGTTGCACCGCCAAGTTGGGAGTACACCGTTCTGCTGGTTAGCAATTGTTCGATGAATCCCACCAGCGGCACATCTGCTCCCACATATGTCAAGGCAGAGGTGATGGCGTTAGGTTGGACGTTATTGAAGGCACCCTCTATGTCGAGAAATGCTACTAAAGAAAAGTCCCTTACTTCAAGTGATCTTTCAATCCTTGAGACCAGGGAGTGCAGGGCGGTTTCTGTAGACCTACCCTTGCTGTATGCATGTTGGGTGTGTGCTAGATGAGCAGGACTAATAGTTTGCCTTAGGTGTGCATCTATGAGTCTCTCGAGAGTTTTAAGAAGAAACGAGGATACGCTGATTGGCTTTTAATCGTTTGGTTTCTGTGTGAAGCTTTGCCAGCTTTCGGTATGAATATTACTTTGGTTTCTCTCCACCTAGTGGGGATGTAGTTGACCTTGGACAGCTTACATAGATTGTGTAGAGCCAGGTCATTGTGTATCAAATGGTTTGTTGTAATTGGGCGGGATATATGTTATCGAGACCTGGCGACTTAAATGGTTCATTCGAACGAATTATAGCCCAACGATAGCCCATTTAATTCTGGTCTCCGTGATGACAATGGTTTTGTCGTATTACATAGAAGGTCCGTTGGCCTAACCTGAGGTATTAAGTTGAGGGAGCATTCAGGAAGTGAGTGTTAGCAGAAGATTTAGAGATTCTTCGCTCGAGTCGGTCAGGTTCCGTCTGTTTTTTGTGGGAGTCCTGGCGAGGAGTTGGTGAGCTAGCCAGAATCTTTTTCTGAGCCATGATGCAT
>JAEIFU010003910.1:0-22438 GCA_018904235.1 Lordiphosa stackelbergi | reverse complement strand
GAAGACCTTTGAAATGCGTGAATTTTTCCAAAAGGTTCCAAAGGTGCGAGAATGTGTTTCTCTCCTCACACAACCAAAGAGAGGCAGAGAGCGTAGTAAAACGTTGTTTCGGAACCACTGCTGAAAACCACCTTCAAACCGACTCAAACCGGTTGGGAATCGGTCTTGACCTAGTACAATGTCTAACTATATATTAACAACCTAATTTTGAGAGATTTGTTCTGAACCATCTTAGAACAATTGCTTGCGTTCACGGGATCAGTAGATATTATTCTGGGTTCCGATCCCCGGTCAACTAAAATAGATCTCTGGAACCGCAATCGATGTGTGATCGATAGATCGATTGATCTGTAACTTTAACCTTGCACATGTGGTAATAATGAATTGTCTGAATTCTTTCCTTCTTTTAGATGAAGGAGGAATACCTTCTGCTTCCCTATCGCTCTGCGTGCCTGTCCAACCGGGGTTGACATTGCCCTATCTTCTAAAAACAGATTAGTTCCGCTCGACAAACCAAAAAACAAAACAAAAATCAAACCATCAATAGTACGCTGGCTCTAGGTCTCGTTATGTTTTGCACATAACTTCAAAAAGCAGGAACACAACACAACACAAAGGAGGCTAGGTAGACATACAGCTGTTTTCATTGGTACTCTCCCAAATCATCAGTGTCTTTCGCCTAGTGTACTGGCCCCAACGACTCTTACTCCATGCCGGAAACAAAATTTGGATAACTTTTCGGAGAGGTTGAAACCGTTCTTGAATTATAAAATCCAGAGAAATGTCAAAGTCTTCTTTCTTCATATATTTCTGTGGAAAGTACAAGTTGAATTAAATTTCAATGAATTTTTGTCAATAAGCCACATTATTACTTGTAGTTTTATGTATACTCTGCATCATAAACATTTTAGAAGTCGAATGTAAAAAAAGCACTTTAAAATTATTTGTTCTTAAAAAACTTACTCAAGTTATTCTCTGAAACGTACGTTTCAGCAGAGTCCGGCACGTTCTTACAAACTGTGTATACAACACCGCTCTGCGGTACCGAAGTCGACACACCCACAGTATACGAGCTTATACTGTTCTCCCACAACAAAGAAGTGCTAAATGAGCGCGCTCTCGCTTGGCTAAACACACACACGCAACGCCAAAATGAGCATGTGTGTTTTGCCGGCCCTTGATTTAGAGGGTTTGGTTTGGGGTCCGGTTGTAAAATCATAAGAGTTATCTTTTTTAGTTCGATAAACAATTAGAAAACTTTATTATAAATAACAGAAAATCAGTTTTATATCTAAAAAGCCTTCTTAGCAAAAACTCAAGGTATAAGTATACCAGCCAACTGTCGCCTGAGTGTCATACAAATCGGCTTACTTCAATTATACGTCAGACACATCGCATAATAAGCAACAGCAAAAACCAAATATATATCTAAAATAAAATTATGCTTGCTTGTGTGTTATGGTAAGTGGTGTGTACATTGCCAATCTATAAGTAGAAGATGAATATATAACGCCAACGTACAATACGTTTTGTTCATTTTTAATTAATGAAACTTATTTCGAGCTCTCTACACCAGACACAAATACAACAACAACAACAAAGTCTGTCGTCTGCGCGTATACAAATTCAATGGCCATATCCACGACAGGGGGGGAGGTGTCTATTCTATTCGCAAAATGCATTAAGCAAATTTATTTCAACGGCAAATCAAATAATCAGGCAATTTATAAAACCCACCAACAGCAAGAGACCTCGATAAGCAATTCATTTCAGTCGTACAATATTTTTCATTCATGCGCCAATCGTTGAACAATTTTGGGTTTCTTAGACGATAAAAATATACACATATTAACACGCTTCCCCTTACCAATTACCTGTGCTCCGCTGCCGATATTGAAATAAACCAAAATTGTATAATCCCACCATCCCTTTGGGGGTTAACAATATTTATGAGGAACAAAAATATTTTCATTAAATTTATTTTTTTTCTTTTTCTTCTCATGTGCGCAAATATTTGCGTTTTGCCGGAAAAACTGCCATAGAGCAAATTTTGTTGTGATATACGCTGCTTAAGCTGAAAAGGGAAAGGGTATATGGCTTTTGTAGGGGACTGAGGAGGAGGATTTTGTTTGAATAAAATTAGGGAAGAATTAGCTAACCCTAGTAAAATGGTACTAAAAATGGTCTAGTTTTTAAAATGACATGGTCACACTTAAAGTTGTGTAGTAGGATTCAATAAATCCTGTAAGTTTAAGAGTATTCCTTCCTTCCCATAGAAATTTTGTTAAACCCAAATTTACAATAGTTTTTATTGGAATTTTTATGTGTTGTTTTTGCATAGATTTCGATTTTAAAGGTGTTTTCCCTCTCAAGCGATAATCAAAATAAGCCAAACATTTTGTGCACACATCATGAACGCCATAGTTTACAACTTTTGGCTAGTAAAATAATAATTTGTTGTTGGCGCCACTCAATCAGGCTCCAACAAGCTACAACAAAAACTATCAAAGGCGTCACCGTGTCGCCATCAGTCAAAGTTCTTGTTTGATTTACATGTTTATCTTTATCTCGGTGTGTGTGTGCATAAATTATACAACAAATATGCCTCTCCCTCTCTTTCCCTCTGAAGTTGTTGTTCTTATTTTGGCCAAATTGAGTTGTGTTAAGTTTCACACATAAGCGATATGAGCAACAGCTGCTTTATATGCAAAAAATAAAATAAAAGAAAAAACCCGCCCTGTAATTATAAGCTGCAAAATTTCTTGGAAATACCTTAAAAGGTATTTCTGTGGTTTCTGTTAAAGACTTTTTTGTTTGTTTGACTGGCGCCCGTCTGTCCCCAAATGTTGAATTTTAACTTTCTTCAATTTAAATTTATTTCCATAATATTAATAAATATTTTAATCTATTTTCAGGTATGTTTAACACATGTTATGCCAATCAAATTCTGCTAGACAACTCTGCCCGGCTTCTGCCCTCTGAGAAGGGGGACATAGTAAGTGGTTTGTTTTCTATATTTTAACTAATTGGGGAAATGACATAATTCGGTACAAAATGTTTGAAAATATTTTTGAAAATTAATATATAAAAGGAAATTCTTCAAATTTGTAGATATATCGATAGACGTAATGGGTATTTAAAAAAATACGAGGGCCCTTGAAATAAATACAGGGAATTGGAATTTAATTTTGCTATAAAAAAAGGATCGATATTTTTCAAAGGTTGAACATTTATTGGAAAGGTTGGTTCATGTCACTTATTTATGAGAAACAATTTCGGTCAAATGACCACCACGGCTAACTTGGCAGTAGTTCATTCGATCCACCCAATTTTTGAGAATATTTTCAATTGTTTAGGCACTTATGTCAGCTCTTAAACTCTTTTTGTTTCAGATTGATTGCATAACATTTGTCCTTGACCGCTCCCCAAAGATAATTGTCTAACGCTTTCAGATCACAGCTTCTTGGCTTCCAATTTACATCTCCATATTTGTTGTTGATTATTCGATTTTCGAAGATAGGGCGCAGAAGATCGATTGTGGGGTGCGCTGTGTGGCACGTAGCGCCATCTTGTTGAAACCAAATATCGTCCAAGTCTTCAATTGCTTCAATTTCCTTAAAGAACCAATCACTTAACACCGCTCACTAGTGTTGTAAAAACATCGATAGCACTATCGATACTATCGATGATTGTGTATTTGGCAAACAATCGATTGTTGTGACCCGCTATCGTTGTATCGGAGCAAACTTAATATTGTATAATAGGCTCGCTACCGATTTATCAGTGCGGGGGGAGGAGAGTATTGAGCCTCCTTGTTGCTGAGACAAAGTAAGAGTAAAAATGTTTTAATTTGTCATGAATTACCTATGATATTATTTTATTTCTTTCTTCGCAATTCCTAATATGGAAATAAAAATATTTCATTTTAGTGGTTGTTAATTTGTTGCTTACTTATTTAAAAGCAACTTTTTTCGATAGTACTATCGATAGTAGAGGAATACTATCGAAGTTCAAACTATCGATGGCGCATACTATCGATGTTCAAACTATCGATAGTGCTCACTATCGATGTTTTTACAAACCTCTACCGCTCACCATTCACGGTCATGATGGCTCCTTCTTCATTTGCAAAGAAAAATTGACCAATGATGCCTCGAGACCAAAATCAGCACCAAACAGTGACACCTGGTGGGGGTCCATTGGCTTCTCGACGACGATATGCGGACTTTCTGTGCCCCAGATGCGACAGTATTGTTTAATCACATAACTACCAGGTGGAAATGTGCTTCATCTTCAGCCAAACGATCTTCCGCCCAATTTGCGAACTGTAGACGATTCGGATGGTCAATTGGCTTAGCTGCTGGACCAATTGAACTTTGTATGGCTTCATGGCAAGGTCTTTATGCAAAATACGCATCAAAGAAGTGCGCGAAATGTCTAATTGTTGAGATCGATGGCGAGTTGACGTCGATGGTTATTCACGCACATTTTCAGCAACCGCAGCAATGTTTTAGGTGGAGCGCACTGGACGAGTACGTACACGGGTTGGTTTATCCACCAACATTCCAGTTTCCAGAACTCCCTTCACAAAGTGATCCACAAATTGAGTTTTTTTTTTTTTTGTTTTAATGCTTTTTTTTTAATTTCAGACAGTTTGGGTCGAGGACTCACCACTTTGGAAATATGTTTTAATCCAAATGTTTGGTTATTCCGCCTCAAGGTCATCCGTTCTATCCCGCCAAGCGTTCAAGGGTCCAAAGTTCGCGTTGCCTCTATGTAAAACCCAATTTCCTCTCTTAGATGCATAGCTGATGGAGAGGAATTAGTGCAGACAGTTAGGAGCAAGGAGAATCAAGAGTCCGCGAGAACGAAGTTGTCATTGCTCATCAAAGACTGCATAACAAAAAACACGAAGATCGCAATGGACCAAGCAATATTAGATACAGTGGGTCAGACCAGGAAATTTCTAAGAGATAATAAAGACGTATTTATTTTAAATGCGGATAAGGGAAATGTAACAGTCGCCATGGAAAAAAAAGGTTATAAGGACAAAATGAAAAGCATATTAGACGATCTATCGACATTTAGGATTATAAGAAAAATCCAACCTCAAAATTTCAAACAAAAAACAATGACATCGTAGACAAATGTTTCTAACTAGATCTGATTTCAGGGAGCGAAAGAAACAGACTTATGACAAGCCCGGCACTTCCACCGAGGATCTATGGATTACCAAAAATCCATGAAAAAGACACTCCGCTCCGACCTATCTGTTTAATGATTAATTCTCCTTCGTACCATCTATGTAAATATATCAACGTAAAGAAAGCAACAGAATTTAAGACAAGGATAAATGACTCCCACATTTTTGACGATGAAAAACTTATTTGCTTCGACGTGATATCACTATTCCCTAGTATCCCCACTGACCTGGCAATTGACGTAATTCGTGACAAATGAGAATTGATAAAGAACCAAGAAACTATTTCTGGAAGCGTTAACTTTTTGTATTAACGAGAACCAATATTTCAAATTTGAAGAAGAACTGTATGTCCAGCTAAAAGGTCTCCCCATGGGATCTCCTGCCTCACCAATTATAGCAGATATAGTCATGGAAGAAGTCTTAAAAAAGAGTTAAAACCACCAGACTCTTGACCAAATAGGTTGACGATCTCTTTGCGATAGTCAAAGAAGAGGACATCCAAACAACTCTACTGGTGCTAAATTCATATCACAAGGACATACAATTAACAATAGAAATAGAAGCTGACAAAAAACTACCATTTTTAGACGCAGCAGTGCACAGGATTGACAACACGCTGAAATCTTGCTAAGCTAATACTAGATACCAGCGATAAAATTTTCCACACTCTGAATTTAGTCAAAATTAAAAATATACTGACCAAGAATGACTTTCCCCACAAGATCATTAAGTCCATTATCTAAGGTATCGGAAAAGAATCTGCAACAACACGAGCTCAACAGACCAAAACATATAAATCAGTGACATATATTCCCAAGTACTCTGAAAGACTAGCCAAAGCTGACCTATACGACAGGGATCCAATCGCAATAGCCCACAAGTCAACATTAACCATGGCTGCTCTGTTTAGTAATATGAAGAGTCATGTTGCAAAGATGCCGAAAAGTTTCCTAAGATGGCCTATTTAGTCAATTTTTCATCAAAATTTGGGCAAATTATTTGCCTTTGGGACCTTAGCTTTAGTTTTACATCAAACTCCGAGGCGAGCACTTGTTTCTTGTCCCGTATTACTGTATGTATAGGTTCGAATGTTGTTCACTTTTCGTTAGCTAAAATCTTGTTATTTATATCTGTTCAATGCAGTTTATTAGCCCCTGAAGACGGACCCCGATGTGGGCTCGAAATATATTGGGAAACAAAGAATCCACCGTTTTCCATTCCTTGGATGGGACGGATGAACTTGAGCCGGAATAACCAAACATTTGGATTTACACAGATCAGGTCGCTAAAACCAAGACATACATGTCTGTTCTCAATTCCACTTCGGTTTTCGTATAAACGTTTGAATTGGCCATCTTACTCTTACAAATTTAAATGGAAGTTATGAAGGAAATCCACTTTTACTGAAACCGGATCTAGTAGCCGTAGATACGAAAACCGAAGTGGAATTGTTAAGTCACCGTTCAGTCACTGTTAAGTTACTGATCAGTCAATGTTATGTCGCTGTTTAGTTCCTGTTTAGGCACTGTGGAGTCACTGTTAAATCGCTGTTAAGTCACTGTCAAGAAACTGATCAGTCACTGTTAAATAACGGTTTAGTTGCTGTGTAGTCACTGTTTAGTGACTGTTTAGTCACTGTTTTGTCACTGTTTAGTCACCGTTTAGTCACTGTTTAGTCACTGTTTAGTCACTGTTTAGTCACTGTTTAGTCACTGTTTAGTCACAGTTTAGTCACTATTTAGTTACTTCTTAGATTGTTTAGTCACCTATCCCCAGTTACCCCCTCTTTCGCTCATCTCTCACAGCGTCACATGACGCTGAAATCAATTTTTACTCCTACTAAAATCTTGCGTACCCAAATTAAAGATGTTTCCCGGTGGCATAAAACGGATGGGCTTATTGACAATGCAAGCTTTCCGCAAGTATCTGCATACCTAGTGTTTGTTCTTACAGTTTGGTAAGCAAACGACGTCAGCCTGTTTGCCTTGATGTGCGGAATGGCATTTGAACCAAACGATTTTCTTTGACAAGTTTTTGTTTGTAACTCTTGTATTGAGTGTTTGAAGTGTGGTTTAATCTGCAGTAAGTGAATTTTACCCTCCTATATTTTATTTGATTTATTTGAACACAAGTTTTACTTTTTTCTTGTTCTTTTTTTATATGCCGTTTGACCAAAAGACCTAAGTAAATATTGTGCGAGCCCCTCCACAGAGCTGGCAGTAACATTTTTGTGGTTTTGTGGCCATTTTTTTTGTTGTTGTTTGGTTATCCAAACAAAAAAGTGCGAAGAAGCAGGATAATATCAAAGACACACACACAAACCAAAAGGTTGTAGGAGCATTCCAAATTTGTTGCTCATGCATATTTATACGACTTTTTGCGTAGGTTTTATTTCATTTTATGCTGACGTTCATAAGTTATTGTTTATATAAAAATAAACTTAAACTTTGATTTTTGTAAAACCTTTCCAGTTGAATGCTGTAAACTTGTCCAACAGGTAGGTTCGATAGGTTAGGTAGGTGGGTGAGTCAGTTAGCTCAAAGATTATTATGCATACTTGGTCAGTTTTTCTTTGTTTTTTGATTTCACAATTAGTGGAAATTCAAGCGTTTGAAATTGATTGATTGTGTGGGCTTTGATGTTGGAGATAAACCCAAGAGAAATTTTAAATTTGTAATTTATTGGAATCAGATGGATTTTGATACGCCAGTGAAATTAGATTAGTTTTGAAATTTAATTATACCGACTGAAACAGGTGAGACCTGGCCACAATCGTACCATTTGTTTGTTTTCCATCATGATAGGAAAATAACTAAGCTCTAATCGAAACTATAAGTAAATTCTTTACCTATTCGCAACACAAAGCAAATACACATGTATGTAAATGTTTTCTTTTTTTTTGTTCTCCCCCTTTTTTGTGTATTTTTTTTTAGCTGGCTGTGTCCAGCTTAATCGATTTTTAAAAAGCCATGCATATTTTTAGATGCTCGCGCGCAGCAATGGTTTGCATTAAAACGCTTACTAATCAATTATACTTGTTTGTTTCAAAACATTTAGAACTAAGAGTATGTCATTTAGTTTAATATTTAATAAACTGATTTAAAATGTTGATACTCTGGCCATTGCATAAGCACGTTTCTTATGTGTAACCTTGATTTCCCAAGCATTTACAAATTTTTTTGCTTCACATGCATATATTTTTTTTTACCCCACCTAATCAGTTACAATATAGCATTGCGACGTGCTTGCGGGGTTTGTCGTGATTGCACTTTTAATTTACTACGTTTGTACAACTATCCAAGATACATACATAAATTTAGAAACCGGCCGGCCCACGCGTGAGCCAACCAACCAACCAACCAAGCCCAAGTCAAGCCTACACACAAAATGTTCTCTCCACTTTGACACGATTTGTAATGAAAAGGGAGGAGGAGGAGAGCGTGGGCTTGTGGCAAGGGAGAAGGGAGCCCAAGAAATTAAATTCAATGAAATTAATTAAAGCGTTGTGTTTTTTTATTGAAGTAAAAATAAAAAGTGTGGGTTTTGGGGCGCCTGCCTGGGCTCAGTAGCTGCTAATGTTGATAAAGTGTGGGCGAGGCGCGTGCTGTTTTATTAGCTATCGCATTTCGAAAGGTCTTCAACATCTCTTTGATCTTCAAAAACTTGATAAAAGATAAAGAAGCTGTGTAAATTTGATGGTGTATTGGTGGATTGAAAATATGCAGCCACACTTCTGCATTGTGACACACCGTGACACGTTTAAATTTACGTCGCGGGTAGCAAGTCATAAGCACTAAGCACTTAGACCCTCAGCAAGCAAAAAGCCCGGTGGTACAGTGAGTAAGACCATTGTATGCAACGATTTTTTTTAACATAGTCAAAAACGTCAAAATAAAATGGACATGGACAAGAACAACATTGACATTAGAGAGCATAACCGATATGATAAAATAAACACAGGCTCCCTCAAGAAGACACGGCTGAAACGCGTAGGAGAAAAAGAAGAAATTAAACATGAACATTTAGACTTGTATAGTTAACTATCCATTTTTGGGATCCATTGCACATTTTCGAAGTCGATTTAGTTTCGTTTGAAAAAAATATATCAGAAAAAGTTTAGTTCACTGATCTTTATTCTTCATCCAAAGGAACTGAAAAATGTGAAAAGGATATTTAATAAAATGGATCATACAGTGGATATTTCGAATATCCTTTCTACGGGTATTATTTTATCTTTGGCCGTATATCAATCTATTCTGAAAAGCGCAACATGATCCGAGCAAAAACACCAAAGTAATTCACTAAACAAATTTTGAAATTTTCTCTTCTCCATTTCATGTGTTCTCTTTGAGCGTGTTCAGCAGCATAAATCGATGACAAAAAATCGACTATTTTTGTTAGATTGTGCTGGTGAACGGGCATGATGTGCAATCATGTTTGCTATTTTTCGTGATTGTGTTAGATGTGAATCTAACAAAGAAATAGTTTGTTAGAATTGCTTGTTTATGATTTGTTATCGATAGCACACAGCTGTCAGAAGTAAACGAACAAGCAATTTACAGAAGGCAAATGCAAAATGAATGTGAAAACCTCTTCGGTTTTAATAAATAAATTGGCAGATGACGTGGTTTCGCAATTAGCTTACGGAAATTCGGGCGAGGGTCTGAAGGCACTACTAGAAGAAGCCCTGCGTACGCGATGTAACCACCTTACCTGGGTACAGGGACACCTCAACACAGTTTGTCAAGGCACTACCATTCAGCTCCTCCCAGAGAAAAGCTTGATAGGGATGGCCATATCCTCATACAAGATAATCACAAGGAATGAAACCCGGCGCCTGGTTACGGAACGATGGAATAATATTCCGGCTTGCGCTGTAGCTAGGGTCACGTGGTCCTCGTTTAAACTGAAACAGAAAACATCTCAGGCATGCAGCGGGCTTGTGCGTCGCTCACAACGATTTCTTAAGAAGAACAGGAGGAGACATTACTTCATAGTTTTTGCCATTGCCCAGCTCTAAGTAGAAGGAAACTCAAAACTTTTGGTCACACTACTAGTTGGGACAGTACAAAAATATAGAATGAACAAATTTAAGAATTATTTCATGATGTGTCCCTTGCACCGTTAAGGACTCATAGCTATAGATGGCCTCGCGACGGGATTCCAGCGAGACCCGAGAGAAGTAGGGGATCAGGCGCGACGATATTGAATTAAAATTGGTTGTTTATTCGCCCATCTCTGCTCTAAGCCCATTGCCACTTTGTTAAAATTAACATTTTCAGACCCTTCTTTGCGTGGATTGAAGTCCTTCTTAATGGTAAATGTATGTTTCGACAAAGGAAACAGATTTGGCCTTCGGATATTCGATTCGGGGCCGGGCATACAACAAACATTAAATGGCTAACCAAGTCTTAAGGAAAATTCAAATGGATTACCAGGACCAGTTGTTGCTAGTGACGAAAAAATATTCAATATCATTTCAATATCATTTTTCTCCCTATTCACATATCATATTCAAGCTCGAATACTATAATTTGACGATACTTTCGCCTGTCGTATCACTTTTGAGCTCGAAAGCGATCGTTTAACGATATTCTCGCTTGAAGTTCGTTTCGTGGAAAAAGGAGTAGAGAGAAAAGATACGAAATTGTTGTTGCAAATTGTTGTTGTTGAGCGCCTATACGCGATGTTCTTGCTATGCGCATAACTACGACGGGACATGACAAGATCTAGACTGAAAGCTTCAAACACGTGTAAAATGAGCAAACTTGTAGTAAAGCGCTGGTGCGGGAGGTGGGGCCGGCGTTAAAATGTAAATTCCTTTCTCTGTGCAAAAATTATAAACACACTAAATTAGGAGATTTTTTGTATACTTTTCAGCTCTTTTTAAAGTGATTTTTAAAGTCTTTTTTCTTACTTTCTGGCCGTTTCAAACTGTTGCTCATCAAAAAAAAAAGAAACAGAGCACAAAAAAAAGTATTAATTTTCCTCATTTGTTTTTCAACCTTATTTATTAGTTTCTAGCTCACCTTTTTTTCCCTGCTCTTTAGCTTGGCTGCCTCGTGCTCTGATCTGAAATTTGAGATAAGCCCAGGAACAATTAGTGGCTATGTATAAACAGACAGCAACAACAACAACAACAACAGAGCGTGGTCAAGCAAATAGACTGACATGCCCTGTAGACCAAAAAAAAAAAACGTGTACATAGTACAATACACTTTTTGGTTTATTTGTTTATTTATATGTTTCCTTCTACTCATGCATACATACATAGGCAGATAGCAGTCCAGGCCAGACGCATTTGCTAAGTGGTGTCAAATATTTACATGATATTATATTTCGATTTTCTATTTAACTTTACACAAATTCAATTTTGGAAGTGTGAAGCAAATGCCAAAGGGTTTGCGTGAGTATTTCGAATATTATTCTAAAATTATGTAAACTATAGTTAGAACTAGGAAATACATTTGCCTATGGGTACTGTTAAATCTACACCAAAACGCAGAACGTAAGGAACTCTTTGGGGTTTTTGTACTAATAATATTATTATGCTAAAATCTATACCAAAAATTTATAGAAAAAAATTTTATGAAGGGGCTATCTTGAACAAATGTATTATTTTGTATTGTATGTATTGTAACAAAAAGGTTCCACAGTGTGTGCTTAACGATTTTTATGATAATCAAACCATCAATAGGACGCTGGCTCTAGGTCTCGTTATGTTTGCACATAACTTCAAAAAAGCACAAAAGAAAAGAGGCTAGTTGGTCATACAGCTGTTTCATTGGTACCTCTACCAAATCTTCAGTGACCTGCGTCTAAAAAAATTTTAAACTAGTCAAAAAAATCTAAAATTTGGCCCAAAAATGTGTGTTTGAACGTCTATTTAAATATAAAATTCATTAAGTAAGCAGCGAAGCGCGCGGGTCAACTACAAATCGTATGAAAATTTGCTCGTTTTTGAGTCGAAAGCGATTAGTAGAACACATGGGATAGTTTGGTAGTTGATTTTTTCAACCCACTGTAGATAGCACAAATAAGACTAGTATATCAGAATGTTGTGAGACCGTTCATGCTATAATATATATATATAACTAGCAAAACCCGACCGGCTCCGCCCGCCTTCAACAGTATAGAACAAAACAATATTAGATATAATAATACACCGTAGACCCCAGAAATCGAACTTTCTATGTCTCACACATTCCCACTCACATCCCACCCACATCCCAACCACTTCTCACCAACATCCCTCCCACATCCCACACACTTCCCTTCCCACGCACTTCACACCCACTTCACCCACATCCCTCCCCACTCCCGCCCACTTATCACCCACAATCCCTCCCACTAACCACCCACTCCCAACCACTATTCTCCCACTTCCCCACGGTATTTCCAACATCGGAAAATGCAATCACAAATTATTTCGTATTCTATCCCTTCAAACCGAGTTTCAAGTCAATCTGGTGAAAAATAGTTTTTTGCATGCAGAGTTTTCCAGGAATTTCCCGACCGTTGGGTCAAATGTTCCAGCATCGGAAAATCACATCTCATTTTTATTTCACTTACTATACTCACAAACCGAGTTTGAAGTCAATCGGATGAAAAATAGTTTTTTGCATGCTGAATTTTCCGGCCATTTTCCTCGTGGGCGGGGTTTTCCAATATCGCGAAGATATGTGTCGAATTATTGTTCGTTCTATTCTTGCAAACCAAGTTTCAAGTCAATCGGATGAAAAAAATTTTTACCATACAAACTTTTCCGACCCTTTTCCGACTTTTCCAGGTCGGATTTTCCTGAAAATTAGTACACAGTTATTGTTCAATTTTTCATATAGATCTTTGAAAATGAGTTTGAATCTGATCGGATAATAAAACAAAAAAGTTTCATACAACAGTTTTCCGTGAATTTTCCGGCTTCATGGATAGATTTTCCAAAATTTTAAAGTTACGTTTCTATATTTTATTATGCGTAACTTTGAAAATCAGTTTGAAGCAAATCGCTGGCAACTATAGTTTTCGCCCATACAACCTTGACCACCCACTTTCCACCCAGGGGAAGTAAGTTTTCCGGAAGTTTGTATGCAGTTGTTGTTGAATTTTCATATAGATCTTTGAAAATGAGTTTGAATCTGATCGGATAATAAACAAAAAGTTTCATACAACAGTTTTCCGTGAATTTTCCGACTTCGTGGATAGATTTTCCAAAATTTTAAAGTCACGTTTCCTATATTTTATTATGTGTAACTTTAAAAATGAGTTTGGAGCAAATCGCTGGCAACTATAGTTTCGCCCATACAACCTTGAATACCCACTTTCCACCCAGGGGGTGGAATTTTTCCGGAAGATTGGTATGCAGTTGTTGTTGAATTTTCATATAGATGTTTGAAAATGAGTTTGAATCTGATCGGATAATAAAACAAAAAAGTTTCATACAACAGTTTTCCGTGAATTTTCCGACTTCGTGGATAGATTTTCCAAAATTTTAAAGTCACGTTTCCTATATTTTATTATGTGTAACTTTAAAAGGAATGTGAGAGCAAATCGGCGACAAAAATTTTCGCCATAACACGACCACCACTTTCCACCAGGGGGTGAAATTTCGGGAAGATTAATGCAGTTGTTTGAATTTTCATATAGATCTTTGAAAATGAGTTTGAACTTGATCGGATGAAAAATAAAGTTTCATACAACAGTTTTCCGCGAATTTTCCACATTTTCCGACAGAATTTTTTCAAAATCCGTTCTTATGCTCTCGGAATAGACCAAACAAATTCTCAAAAACTTATACAACAACAACAATATATATTTCATAATCAGCCCCAAAGTATGCTTCACTAAATATGCCGTTTTCTAGGTGAAATAAAGAGTAAAAGTCAACAAAGGGTAACCTAAATGCAAAAAGTTATATTTACTTACCTAACTCTGATGCTTTTTTTTTAGCTTTTGAGAGAAATATTAATGCGCAATAACCTAAAAATATAAAGCACCCACCCACACACACACACACACACACTCAACGAACCCCTCAAATGGAACCCTTTTGCAAATGACAAGTATCAAACAAATTTCTTGTTGGGATAGGCGCCAAGTAAAATGCAAAAAAGAAATGGGGGAGAAATTCTTTAGAAAATAGACTTTGCATTTTTTTTCTTAGGCCAACTAATATGGCCAGAAGTGTCAAAGGCAGAGGCCCCTGGCATCATCATTATCCAAACTGAAAATGGGGGAATGAACTGTAGTGGTAAAACTACTTTGCAGTTTGTTAACATTACACGGAACACAATTGATTTACTCAAACCGCAAGGAATTCAATTGCCTGCGAACGTGCGCGTGCATGATGAGAATGGCAAACCTCAAGGATGCCTTCCTTCTCTCTGTGTGTGTGTGTGTGTGTGGGGAGGGAGAGTTTTATGTGCGTCAGCTGCTGCTGTTGCTACTGCTGCCTAAGTGGCCTCCATCCTCCTCCAGCATCATTTTATTCTTCTTTTTATTTTTACCCCGGGTGTTGGTGGTGGTCATCAGGGCAGGGCGGCGCTTAGAAAGGTAAGTGTGCTAACCAAGTTAGCGATTGTAATTGGCCAACAGCAGCAGAGGCTTATATAAGCGACAAGCACCCCAATTAACTATAAATATCCAATGCTCTTCAGTGTAAAAATAACAAACAATTTGCGGAAGCGCAATGAATAGGGACAAACAACGATGGTTGTCAGTGCCATCTACTTAAGGGTCGTTTCAAGCAGTTGCTTAGGAAGAACACTGGATTGACTTTCAGAGTGAGATTTTTCAAACGAAAATTTTTCAAGTGGCTTAAAATAACTTGAATTTCGATATTTGAGAGAGCAATTTTTTAGAGTTTTGGTTCTTATAGTCATAGCTTGACCCATAGATGGCGCCACTACTTGATTTTCAAAACTGACCAATAAATGGCACTTCTACGTTGACCATTTCAAAACTGACCAATAGTTGGCGCCACTACTGTGGCGCTGCGGATACGCACTTTCTTTCATCTTAACTAAACATGTTTCAGCAACCAAAAGCCTGAGATGAGAAGGAATGAGTTTTTGGTTAAGCGACAACTGACTTCCCAACCCCAATGTTTTACCGGACACTTTCTTAATGTGGTCGTTCCACGTTAGGGTATTATTAAATTGGATTCTCAGGCTAGTGGTATCCTTAGCATATTCCAGCGGAACATTATTTATGGTAAGCTTAGGCAGATCACTGACATTAGGAGCCTTCTTGTAGATTACTACACATTTCGACTTTTTGGGATTTAGCCCCAAACTATTCGCTTTAGCCCACTCTCTAATTTCCACAAGATCCCTTTACAAATTCTTACACACTCATTTAGTTCACGTAACGGTCGACTTACATAAAGTTGTACATCATCGTCATACAAATGGACATTACAGCCTTTCAGACAATCAGGAAGGTCGTTGATATACACAGAGAAGAGTAAAGGCCCAAGGACAGAACCTTGAGGGACACCACGAGTTAGACTTAAGAAACCTGACATACAAGACCCCGAGACCACTGCTTGGTTTCTATCACACAAATAGGACCGTCTGCCCACATATATCTCTACAATCTATGAAATAGCTGTCGTGCAGCTTCTGAATTTTTGATAACCAGATTGTAGTTGGCTTAACAAAGAATTGGATGCGAGAAATGTCTGAATCTGTTTGGCCATTAGTTGTTCAAATACTTTTGCCAAAAAAGGGAGAACGGAGATTAATCTGAACTCGCTTTTATCTTTTGGTATGGGTATAATTTTTGAAACTTTCCAACAGTCAGGAAATACAGAGGTTGTGAATATCAAGATCAAGAAGCATAGGTAGTAATATAATATTTTCAAGAATTTGGGATTTACTTTGTCTAAGCCTTCCGCATTTGATTTCACTTTTAGGACACATTCTAGAACGTCACATGAATTTACACACTAAACAAAAACTACTATCACCTAGGGGTAAAGCATTCAGGTACAGGTTTTCCACGGTACGTTCAAATTTGCAAATTTTTGTATTGAGTTCCTCTACATCCAAGTCTGATTTTAATTGAGGCTTTGTCTTCCCTACACCTCAAGTTTTTTAATTCTTTCCATGTCAGATTTGGAGTTCTTGCGTTACTAAATTAAGTCTTGATATAGTCAGATTTGGCAGAAAATATCGCTTTTGTCACTTTTGCTCGTAAACACTTAAATTTTCGAAGTAGATAGTCCGTTTTGTAGCGTTTCCATCTCTTATATGCTGTACCTCGCAATTTAATTTGATACTTGATGTTAGGGCTGAACCACTTATTTTGTGTTGGCTTAATAATTTTACTTTTGAGTGGAACACATTTATCGAACAGAAGCTCAATGTTTGTTTTTAGTATATCCATTTGTTCGTTAGCGGTTGTGTTGTTATATATATTTGTCCAGTCACAATTGTCGAATTCAACCAGTAAGTTTTCGTAGTCAATTAATTTAAAGTCCCTAAACCTAATTAAAATGTCTAGCATAATCTGAATAAACTTTCAAAATAGGCTCCTTCGGCGCAGATATAGCGCTGCCAGCGCGATTTCCAAGCATTGAAGGCGTCACGGAAGGCATTCTCTTATCTGTCGTCTTAAAATGCTTGCCTTTCATCGGCCTTTTCAGGCGAGGAAACAAAAAATAGTCCGGGGGGCCATATCTGGGCTGTAGGGGGGCTGCGGAAGCGTTTGGGTGCCGGCCTTCCTCAGGTAGCTGTTCACAAGAAGTCACTTTTCAAGTTCACTTTTGGGACCATCTTCGCGCACACCTTGCGCGTGTTCAAATGCTCCGTCACAATGTCATGAACCACTCATATTGGTGAATTTAACATCTGGACAATCAAACGAATACTTAGTCGAATGTGAATGATCACCAAAGATATTTTAACTCCTGTGATATCAAATTAAATATTAAAATTTCTTGATTTCCAATGCCAATTTATCCCTCAATGAATGATTAAAAGATATTTTAATTCCTGTGAAATTAAATTAAATATTAAAAAATTTCTTGATTTCCAATGCCAATTTATCCCTCACAAAACATTCTAAAAATCAATAACAATTCTTACCTTAACAACTTGATTACAAAACTAAATTAAAAATTTAAATTGTTACACACCACAGACAAATCACAATTGTAACAAACACTTGAGAATTTTCCCATATACGTACGTACGTACAGTGTGTATCGTGTACTTAGTGGGTCGTTCAGTTTGATTTCGCAAAAACTTGACACAATGGTAATTGTAATTGAGTTAATTTGAAATCGATGCAAAATTGTTTGAGAAACCAAATTATAAGCGTGAATCGTTTATTAAAATTATACACAAATATCTTGTAACTAGTTGATAATAATTGTTTTGATTTTTGCACTTCATAAGAATCATTTAAAGTAAAAAAGGCAACCCTGGTTTTTGCTGCGCCCACCTTTTATGCAATGTTGTCTCTGGGGGCCGATCAAATATTTATGAAAGCAAAATGAATACAATGCGTACACATACGAGAGAAGTATTTGTATATGTGTAAAAATGCATTTGATTGAGCTCCAAATGCAAATTTTTATTTTCTTTCATTGGCCAGCGTTTTGATTTCATTGTTATAAATGCCCGAATGTTGGTGTATGTGTTCATATGGTTTTTAAATGGATTTGTTAGAAAAAGTACAGTCATACAATTAAAGTTGAAATTGTGGGAGGAATTTAAGGCTTTAAAATCCCTTAAAATTCTGTACTTTCTTCCTTCTTCTGTATATTTACATAAAAATGCTTCTTTTATTTTTGCAACACCCAAATTTAATTTACAAATTTTCTTTGTCTCTTCTGGTTCATTTTCAATATTTACATGCGAATAAAATCCATACAATTTATCAGAAGAAATGGTGTAAAACTAAGCAAACATTTATTGATGACCCAACTTTATTATCAACTTTGGCTAACTAACAACGCTAATGAGGCCCCATGAAAAAGTTTAGTTTGAAAAACTTGATAATGGTTCCACCTTCCATGACGGGGGGTGAGAAAAAAAAAGTAGCTTGTTAAAAAAAAATTGAAGGGAAATAACAACTGAAGCATTGGTGGGGACAAAAAGAGAGAGAGAGAATGAGAGATAGAGGAAATGAAAAAGTTTTTTTTTTATTGGGTTAAACAGAAATAAAATTGATTTATTTTTTTTTCTTTTGAGGCAGTTTTAATTTAAGGAATAACGAAAATTGAATTAGAAATAATTTGTTTGGAAATATACAAATTTTAAGTTTTTAAAACCAACAAAGGTTAGGATGGTCCCATACCAAATCTTTTAAATCTTGTCTATATCGGGGGTGTCACAAAAATCTCTTCCAACCAAATTCCAACCCAAAACCAATTCTCGGTGTCACAGAAATCTCTTTCGGTTGGTTGCAAATCTCTTGCGTTATGTTAGGAGATTTAGCAAAATTCACCACCCAAACAATTTTGACAAGCAAAACAAATTTTGGAACTGTAAACAAAAATTTTTTTCTGGATAACCTAAAATGAATAAACTATTTAATTAGTTTAAACATAGAAATTTGCGTTTCAATAATTATTAGGAAAAACAATCAAAGTCTTTCATGTTAATCTAAACCAACCACATCAGTGGCGCCGTTTAGCGATTGTGGCGCCATCTGGTTGGCAGCCAGCGCATTAAGGGCTGGCAAGTTATACCTCATGTTTGGCGCCAACAAATATATAAATTTTTAATATTATTTATGAAGAAAATGAATTAATTTGGAACTATAATTTAAAAATGCATCATAAAACATTTAACACAATCAAAAAATTTCAGTTGAACATCAAATTAACCCATAACTAAAAATTGAGAAATTTTTTTGCGAGAGATGCAGCCCTGTTTTTAGCGATGGAACTTTAATTTGAACAGTTTCTGTTCTAACTAGATTTTCAAATAAAAAATGAAATCTCTTGAAGTTCTGGGACACCGACGGATTTTTCGAGCGATTTGCAAACCAGCTGAGGTCAAAATCTCTACAGATTTCTGTGATTGGGGGTGTTACATGACATTTTTATGTTGAAGATTCCAACTCTCTAATCCATTATTTTTGAAAATCACACTTAAAATTCTCAATGGATTTTGCCTTTCGTGTCCACAATTCCGAATGGAATTGTACTCTTTTAACTTTTTGCAAACCACCGGTCCAAGCGAGAATGGCACTAGATCAGCAATTGTCACGGAATGCCCCCAAAGGCTGAAGACATTCCGCTATTTACACATACACGAGCCGAACGCATGCCGAATTTAAGGTAAAGAGAGAGTAATCAGGCTTTCAGTCGCTGGCTAGCCTTCGATGTGGCCAGATCGAAGCTGGTTCACGGGTCTTTATTTTCGCATACTAAACCACAACCTCAGTACTCCCCCAACTATGCAATACATTTAGAAACAGGACTTCCCACCATGTCACAGTATACAATGCAAATTCATTTCGACTAAGTTGCCAAGACCATGCGAATGCCCCCCACTCTACTTCCAAGAGTTGTTACAACGTATCTGCTAGAGACCAAAACGCAGTTTATCCGCACTTGGGAATCTATGGCACTGGAACTCATCGAATGCATCGAATGCAATCTGAGCGATCTGGCACATGACAACAGAAAGAGGGCCAATTTCGAAGCAGAAGCTAGAGCTAGTCAGTCCCGCATCACCTATAGCAAACTGCAGTACAACCTTTCGACTAGGAACTACTTCTAAGAGACATCGAAGCAGCAGCCATATCCGTTATTTTCCGAGCGAGAACAGAACTGATAAACCTAAACTTCACCCCGTATAGTACCAGGCCCAGCCAATGCACACTCTGCAATACCGAAGAGAGAGAGGACACTGAACACTTTCTCGCCCGGTGCCCCATACTGAAAGAACTTAGGGTTCTGCACTTGGGAAAATCAACACTGTCGCTCTAGGAATCACACGCACTGCTCAACGGAAGCAACTGGCGCTCCCTTACTACCTACTTTCGGCAGAGCCTTCAATATTGCCGAAGCTTCCTTATGGACTACGGTGATATGTGATCTGGAAATCAGAAAAGCATAGTCACATTTGCTAGGCTAACGGCTAACTGCCACAGCCTTTATTTTATTATCTATTCAACAACAGTCGGAAATAAGAGAGGTTGACTTTTAGGTTTCGCTCTTCGTTTTTGCCAAATTCTGTACAAAATAATCTAAAAAATCTTGGTAAGTCCAGACTTTACATCTAGCAACAGTAAGAGTGCAATGTGGCAGTCCGTTGAGTCGATCTCTAGTAAAATTGGGCATTCTAAGAGGAAATTGAAGGTTTCGACCCTCATGTTGCAAAGCGAGCAGCAGCTCGGATCTAGCTTGAAATATTACTTATATAGCATCATCCGACAAGTCATCTCTAAAGTAATTGTTTTGACCCAGGTTGAAGTTTAGGCCTTTATACAAAATCCGAGTTTCGCTCCTTCGAGCAGTGATCACAAAGGCTTTCCGCTGGGCTTCATCAACTATTTCCATTACAGTGCCGTGCGTTCTTACCCATTCACCCATTTCTTCTATTAGCCCGGAACATTGTTTACCATTCTGCAAAGCAATGCGATTGCTCCTTAGGAAGTTGTAACTCAGGAAGTCTGTTTTGAGGTAGATCCATGATTTTTTAATATATTGAAAATGTCTGTCTAGCGTATTGTGGTAGAAGGTAGGTTTTTTTTTATATTCCATGTTTATTAACCTAGTTTTAACCTAACACATTCGATGGACAAAATTTTTTCTGTACAAATTAGTTGGGGGTCCCTGCGCTGGACGATCCAAGGAATGTTAGTAGAGGCTTCAACCGCCCCATATTAATTATGCCCTCTAATCGCTTCAGTCTGCGAGTTCAGTAAGGGCGATGGCTGCAAAATTGCTGGTCGCATCCCATAACCGTTTGCTCGAAACCATTAAATCGCAGAAGTTGTTTGTGGTAACTTCCTTACTTGCAATGTCCCTGAGCACCAGCCTTTGCAGGACGTGGTGTGCATCCTCGGGGGTACCTCCTCTACACCAAGTGCTTTCAGGGCTGCTGTCGTGCCCGAAGCGATGGAGGTATCTTCTAAAGCATCCGTGAACGCTAAGAATCTGAGTGAGGTAAAAATTCAACTCCCCATGAGGCCTCTCGAGCCACGGCTTGATTTTAGGGACTAGCCTGTGCGTCCAGCGACCTTTCGAGGATGAGTCCCAAGAGCTCTGCCACTTCATAAGACTCTCCTATCTAACTCCGGCTCTTTTTGGACATTGCGTGCTGTTCCAGTTGTCGGCTCACGCGATGCACGGTAGACGGTTGCAGACTCCGCTTCTAGATAGCCCAAACGGCACCATTCCTGCTATAACTAGTGCTGCTTCGTATGATATGGTCCTGAACGCACTACAGACCCGAATTGCGCTTAGGCGGTAGACCGCCTCAACGCCGCGGCAATAGCTCGGGACCTTAAATGCGTTGGCCCATACTGGAGCAGCGTACAGCATGATGGGCTTGCATACTCCCATCGGCGCTCGTGTTTTGGGCCTGATAATGCTCTGCACGCCTCGGCAGACTTGTTTTGGACGTTCTCCAAATGCTCGCGGAAGCAGAGCCTAGTGTCTATCATGACACCAAGGTATCGTATAGCGCGCTTTGACACCACCTCTGTTCTTCCCACCATGATGGTGGCCGTTTCAACTCGTTTGCGACTGCTAACCAGTACCGCCTCGTTTTTTTGTGCAGCCAGCTCCAGTCCCACCGACGATAGCCATCGATAAACCATAGCTATGCCTGCGCCGCATGCAGACTCCGCCATCTGAAGCTCTTTGGCCACCACAACTAGGGCCACATCGTCCGCAAAGCCGACGATATGAGTGCCAGCTGCGAAAGGCAGTCGCAGTATGCCGTCGTACATGATGTTCCATAGGAGAGGCCCTAGGACTGAGCCCTGGGGGACTCCCGCTGAAACATCATGCGTTTTCACGCCTTCCTCTGTCTCGTATAGCAACTGCCTGCTCGAGAAATAGCTGCAAATCATGGCGTACAAGTATGCCGGAATGCCAAACGACGCTAGTGCGTTGAGGATGCTCACCCAGTCCGCTGTGTTGAACGCGTTCTTAACGTCCAGGGTCACTATCAGGCAGTACTCTTTTTTGCCTTCTCGCCACCGCGTTCCAGAAATAGCCTCCGATGCAATCTCCACCACCTTTCCGATGGCATCGGCGGTTGATTTTGC
>JAEIFU010003909.1:0-22444 GCA_018904235.1 Lordiphosa stackelbergi | reverse complement strand
CTAATACCTCAGTGCAATAAGTATATGTGCAAATATGTTTTCGTTTCTCTCTTCCTCAATAGTAACAGAACATATGTTCTAGGTATGCAAAAGTCTTTTGTTGTTGTATCTATTTTTAGAATGATTTTGCATACTTCTTCTTTGTTCATCATTCTTAGAACCGTTATCACACATTTGATAGCTTCCAGAGTGTCTCTCGACACAGAAATACGATAGCTAATTTCTTAAAATCAAGCTCCTATGGTCCAGATTAAACGCAGTGGCAGACCGAGCCACATCGACGATAGGTGCAAGCGTGAGATTAAGCGCCTGGCTAAACAATCAAATGTCTTGTACAGGCATTAATACGTCATTAGAGCTCAATGTCGGTAGAAGACGGATCCATCAAATTTTAATTGAAAATTGTAACCTTAAACATAGTTCCCGGGGCTGTACCGATGCTATTGCCACGCCATCTTAAGGCTCTCGGTTGACGTTTGCTGACAGGTACAAATTTTGGACCGAAGAATTCCGAAACGTTATTTTTTTCGGATGAAAAAAGTTTAATCTTGATGGTCCTGATGGCTGTCATGGGTATTGGCGTGACTTAAGAAAACCAAGAGAAACTCGCCATAAGAGGAATCACGGCGGTGGATCACTGATGATTTGGGCCTGTTTCGGATATGCGGGAAAGTCTCGGCTATGTTTTATTCCAATAAGAACAAACTCAGAAATCTATATTCAATTGCTGGAGAGTGAATTAATAGATTTTGCAGACGATCTTTACGAAGATAGATGGATTTTCAACAGGACAACGCTCCAATCCACACATCAAAAACCACAAAGGCTTATTTTCTTCAAGAAAAATACCTGTACTGGAGTGGCCGGCTATCAGTCCTGACTTCAACCCGATTGAGGACCTCTGGTGTATCCTCCAGCCAGGATTTATAGAGGTGGGAGGCAGTTCGATTCAATTAAGCATTTAAAGTACGCTTTGCTTGCAGAATGGGAGTAAATAAGCAATGAAACTCTCCAAAATCTGGCAGATTCCATGCCAAACCGCCTTGCAAAATTCTTAGAGGCAAAAGGAAAGCCCATTAACTATTAAAATTGATCAAAAGTTTGAACTTAATACAAAATTTTGAGAACTATAGAAAATGCACATATACTTATTTCCTAAGAATGATATACATTTGTTAAATAATAATTTTTGATTTATTAATAAATATTGAAGTACTGTAAGGCAGTTCTTAGTTACTGGCTCTAGAGCTATAAGTAAAAAATATACTTGGCTTGAATCGTTTGGTTTAAAACAAGGTTTTGCTCAAAATGTTAATGCACATATATATTGCACTGAGGTAGCTTGAAAACCGCTCATTAGATCTTTATCATTTCTTCGGAGAATCTAACCATGTCCATTAGGGTGTCCCAAAAAAATTTTTGTTGCACCGGCATTTCTGAAAGCTTATAGCGTAAAGTATTTTGAGATTTTTTTTCAGATTTTTCGAAAGACGTTTAGAGGTCGCACAAATCGATTTTCCCCAAAAATGGAGTTTTCCGCATTGATTTAGATTTTTACTTATAACATGGTAAATAACCACGATTTTCTTAGTTTTAAAAGCAACATTTTAAAGAAAAATGTCCAAACTTTACTTTTATCAGCATAAACCATGAGTTTTGGCTTTGCATTTGCTTGTTTAGGTACCATATATTACATTTTTTCATAATATTATTAATTATTAGTAATTAAAATTATTTTTTTTTTTCATTTTCTTATTTTTTTTCTGAAAGAACAACATGTCGAGAATATTGTGTACAAAGTTAAAGTCAATCCGAGTTAAACTTACGGAGTTACAGCGTTTTAAACGAGTGGCCGGGCTACCAGATTGCTACCGTATGAAAAACTTTAAATCGGTTTTCCGAAAACTACTTTTTCGAAATCCGTGTTCACTGCCATTTGAAAACTACTCGACCGATTCATTTCAAACTTTGTACACATTTTCTTCATATAAAATACCTCCCCCCTACGTTTAGTAAAATATTTTTTTAACATTAAGGGTAAAAAAAAAATGAATTTTCGTCGAAAATAACGGTTCACACTTTAGATGGCCACCAAATATTTTTTAAATTAAAAAAAATAATCAGAGAACGGGGGGGGGAAGATTTGTTTATAATTTAACAAAACTTTTATGGTTTTTCATTTTCAGATAATTTCTGGGAAGCTCTGTCACGGGCTAATGGTTTAATATTTTTGGATGAAAAATTTACAGAACATAGTCAAAACTATGCTCAATAATGTATAGAAGGTTTGAATAAAATTGCTCAATCGATATTTGAGATAAAAAATCACAAAAAAGTGATTTTACTTATGCTGAAACCCTTACCCCTCCCTAAAACTTTGAATTATGATATTTTTCGCGTTTACTGTTTATTTTTCCTGCTTAGTTAGTTAGTCCAATATTCCTGCAATTTTTTTCTTTTGCGGAGAATTCATGCAACACAGTACAAACACTAAAAAAACCCCGGCATAAGACCCTGTAATAATGGCAAAAGGGACCTCTGTACGCATAACCTCATCCCCAGTTTTTTAAATGAAGCCTCGGTTCGTGCTTTACGGGTACTTTTGTACTTACAACACACAACGTTAACAATTTTAACATTGATTTTATTGGTATAAGATAAAATTCTCTAAAACTCAGCAAATGTGGACAGGATCTTTGGGAACGTAATATAAAAAATTCACTTCAAACGTGCAATTGATTAAGGTACCTTTCGAAGAAGGTAAACCTTAATTTTTGAATATCTTTAAAAGCGCAGGATAGATTTTCATTAAAATCGTTTCTTATGATGGTATAATGGGCTATTACATAACCAAAAGAAATGGTACTCGACAGCCAAAAAACCGCGAGTTGGAGTACCATTCTTAGACACACCCACAAATCAATTCATATAGGCCATAAAGCAGATCTAATAATACACAGATCTGCGTTTTCCGCTTTGCCAACGAAGACTTGGATCGCTGTTTATAGGCAAAATTGTACCAGCAATTGTCTTAGAACAACATTGACAACATTTAGGGTAAAACAAGCTTCACCAAAATTAAGAAATAAATTGTATTAGTAAAGTGCTTCATAAGCACCAGAAAAACAGATCATATTATTAAAATACTTTAGTTCAGGGCATCTTGGCGTACCACGGCTTATCCATCAAAGCCAATTTTAATAAAATTTTACTTAATTTTGGTGGCAATGAGAAATTTTACTCAAACTATTTATTGTATAATTTTTCGGAAGCTTGAAATATCCAAATGGTAAATGTTGTTTAGACGAAATTGCTTATTCAAAATTTCCTATGAAACGCGAAGCAAAGCAATCGGGGTGAATCTGAAAACACAGCTCGAAAAAAATATCATAATTCAAAGTTTAAAGCAAATCCGATGCAAAACTGGCAAACATCTTTAAATATTATTAATTTCATGAAATGGGTACAAAGCTTTAAAAGAGTATAACTCTGAAACGGTAAAAGCAAATTTGAATTTCTTAGTTTCAGTTTTTTAAAAATTTAACCATCTTTTAAACTGCATCATTAGTTTTTTCAATTTTCATAGAAATTTTAAAAGTTATGATGCGTTTTTTACAAAATTTATGAAAAATTTACGAAAAAATGTTATATATGGTACCTAAACAAGCAAATGCAAAGCCAAAACTCATGGTTTATGCTGATAAAAGTAAAGTTTGGACATTTTTCTTTAAAATGTTGCTTTTAAAACTAAGTAAATCGTGGTTATTTACCATGTTATAAGTAAAAATCGAAATTAATACGGAAAACCCCATTTTTGGGGGGAAATTCGATTTGTGCGACCTCTAAACGTCTTTCGAAAAATCTGAAAAAAATCTCAAAAATACTTTACTCTATAAGCTTTCAGAAAATGCCGGTGCACCCGTGAAAATAGAAAAAAAAATTTTGGGACACCCTAATGTCCATGTGGGTAATTCTAACCCAACAGCACCCTTAAAATATAATTAGGCTGGAAGAACACTTTCAATTTCTAGGTATAATTTTAGTCACAATTTTGCGGTATGGGGAAAAGTCGATGGTGTAAGCGAAAAGATTATTTCATATTATTTCAGATGAGATAAATTTTAAGTTCGCAACAAAACTTTATTCCAATAAGACTGCTGCAAAAGCATACAGATTTGAAATCAATTTATATGTAATTCTATTCAAATGAAGTTCGTCAGAAAAATTTATATTCGTGCCGCTGCTTCAACTTCGTCTTTTAAGCACCACAGTAGAGCTGGATTAACATCAATGTCTAGGAACATCTTTCAATTGATAAATTCTGTGAGTCTATTACATTTCTCAAGCACTTAAATGTATGTAAAAACCAAATAAATAATAAAACTACTCTTCTATCTAGGGCTCTAGATCAAAAATTACTTATTTTGTCCTTTCATAATTATTAAGGCTTTTGTTAAGAAACACTAAACGCTATCTTCGGTTGGCAAATTTGCTTTTCTCATGGACTACAACCCAATGATTCCTTCCGAAAAAATGACAGACAAAAAAGTCATTCAATGTTCGAAAATGAAGAGAAAAAAATTCATTTTTGAGCTTTTGCTCCCAAATTTTCAACTGTGGGTCCAATTCAATATATAACAAGTAAATTGTGTCGGTTGTGTTATTAAGTTCCAAGAAAAATTTCGTTGGATTTGACATTAAAAAAATTTCGAGTTTTTTGGATTTCTAAACGCCGAACGGAGCTCAATTGTACAAAGTCATCACAATATTTTGAATCAGGTCAGTTGTCTCCGAGCGCTTAGAGAGTCAGGACAGGAATTTTCGAGCGACGTGTTTCTGCGAGTGGTGCAAGCCAGCAAGAGGTACGCGAATAAATTCTGTGTGAAACACGGTAAATCTGCGACAGAGACGTTTGATATGATCAAGCAGGCTTGCCCATATGTTGCTTTAGCAAGAAGTGGTGTGTTTCGGTGGCACCAGGACTTTTTGGAGGGCTGGGAAGAGGTCGCCGATGAAGACCGTGCTAGAGGACTTTCGACTTCGACAAACACCGATAATATGACTAGTGTAAGCAAAGTATTGAACTCAGACCGTCGACTAAGTATTCGTTTAATTGACCAGATGTTCAATTTACCAAAATCTGTGATTCATGAGATGGGGACGGAGCATTTGAACGTGCGCAAGGTGTGCGCGAGGATGGTCCCAAAAGTGAACTTGAAAAGCGACTTCTTGTAAACAGCTACCTGACCAAGGCCGGCATCCCAACGCTTCCGCAGACACCCTACAGCCCGGACTTTTTAAGTTTTCTCGCCTGAAAAGGCTGATGAAAGGCAAGCTTTTGGAGACAATAGAGGGGATCCAAGCAGCATGCACTGTGGCTCTCAAGTCTATTCCGGAGAATGCCTTCCGTAACGCCTTCAACGCTTGGAAATCGCGCTAGGAGCGCTGCATCGATGAAGGAGCCCATTTTGAAAAATTTGAAAGAATTGTAATGATTTGCTCAATAAATTGTTTTAAATCGACTCAGTCCTATTACTTTACGAACAAGCCGGACACACTGAAAAATATTTAAATTAAAAAAACAACTGCTGCTTAAAACAGTTAAGTCTGAATTAATAATAAGTAGACCCAAAATGGAAAATATTGGAAGTGCCTTTTATATGCAAGACACCTGGAGACATTGCCGAATAGACAGATCCGAAGATAACAAATTTTATTAAATAATATATATTTATATAAAACCGATTTTTTTTTTTTTTTTTCGCATATTCTTAACCCAATATTTTTCATGTAATAAAGACCGGTCAGGTAAATTTTCAAAGTCACCAAAACCCCTTTTTTTCAGAACTTTAAGAGTCTTAGATGTTGAAACTATATGTAGCAATACTTAAGTTTTCCCGAAAATAAAACACCTTTTCACAATAAATTTATAAAAATTCGTATTTTTCGGCCTTCTAACGGCCCATAAATGTAAAAATTCGCCGAATGTCTATTTAACATTAAAAATCTAGTGTACCCATATTTTTACCTTTGCTTGAATTTTTTCTGCACATTTAAATTTTCGCAATCGAGGAGAGATACTGTGTTGCTAGCAAGAATAAAATGTATAAGCAAAAAGCTCAAATCAGCCCCATGTGTTCGCACCTTCAAAATTTTAGATGTGCTGAATCAAATTCTGTTGTCAGTAAAGCTTTCGGCTCTGCCGTTAGTTCATCTTTCAGTTGCATGTGTGCGCGGCCCCTAATGGGAGCAAAATTGTGCTGAAGCTGATAATTTTCGTAACTGGCGTAATGAAAGACGCAACCATTGAAAACAAAAAGTTTTTCACACTATAATTATTTTTTCGACGGATCATTCCTATGACGGCGATTTTGATCAAACTTTATAGAATTGTGTAAATTCATGCAGGATATTTTACACATATCTATATCAATATTTTTCCAATACTGAAAAAGTATCATTTCGATATTTGGTGATGAAAACAAACGATTTTATAATTTTTGCACTGAGCTGCCTTTATTGAATATTGCCTTAGGGCAGCCAATAAAAAAAGTGACAGTTTCGTTTGAAATTTGTTTGTGCCGGCAATTGTGCCGGTACTATATCGGCCGAGCTACAGTGAAGTTTTTTGACAAAAAAACTGGACCTAAAAACGAAAACTGTTGACAACAGCACATCAAAATGCACTGTTTTAGTTTTTCCAAGTGACAACAATGACCCAAAACCTTTTTGTTTAAAGTCTTTGAAAACCCAGAGTAAGGCGCTTTTCAGCGACCTTACGTCCAGGTATTAACTTTAAGTCTTTCGTATTAATATTCTCTTTCTGTTCTAACAGTCCTTTATAATATTTCTTAACATTTCCGGATATGTCATGGCGCCTTCAGCTTTGAGCTTAGCGTTAGGTATTAATTTATTGATTGCACGTTTTCTTAAATCGACCAATCCACCCTTTTAGTTGCATCAGAGTCGGAGGAGGAGTTTAAAAGTGTCGTTTTCCTTTGGATTACTATCTGGCTCATTGGCAAAAGTATCCTCAATGCAGATTTTTATCAGTTGTAGAAAAATATCTTTATACATACTCATAGTCCCAAAAATCCCTAAATGCGACCAAATATTTCCTCATGATAAATTAATAATTGTTGGAAGACAGCTTAGTGAATCTGTGAGGCCGTTATGAGATTTATGGCTTAAAAATCATTCTGCCAAGTGAAGGGCCGCTGCGCGGAAAAAGGTGTATTGTAAAATACATCATTGTAATTTTTTTTATTATGCAATTATCAGGTCTGTTCCCGTTTTTGATTTCGATCAAATCATGCGAAATCGGAATTGTTAAATTTTCGCGCTTCCAAAAACCGACTGTGTTGTACGAATTCTAACTTCAAAATCCCAATAACCTTCATTCGATCCCCTGGATGGCAAAAAGATTCGACCGAATTCTTTAATCGTTTCCTAGAAATCACAACTGTTACCAATTCCGATTAACCGGATTCGGAAACGGGAACAGGCTTGTTTATTGATGGTGCAATTCTTTTTTTACTAAATAATTGTTTTCTCAACATTTTTGCCGCTTGGCAAAGTTATTTGCATATTTTATTTACTTTATTTTTTGTGTGTGTTTACAATGTAGTGTTTGACTCTCTGTTAATTTTTTACAAAAGTAATTCTTGGAGTAAATTTGTTAACAGTTATTTTCCATGCGCTGTTAATATACATTAAGTAAAATGTTTTTTATGGTTCTAATTATATCTATCTGAGACATCAGTTTAAATAAGGACCTGCTCAGGTATGCAAATTTTGGCATAGATAAAGTTTGCATCGCAAAAAGCCATCATTCCATCATTAAAACCAATGCAAAATGAATAAGTTTTGGTTACTTTTTAAACATTAAACAAATTGTAGAGAATTTACTGAAACATAAAAGTGACCGTTTTAGTTCGATCATAGAACGTTTTATCAAACTGCAGGTCTATAAGTTATGTTTGTTCAGAAAATAAGAAATAATTTGTTACAAATCAAACGATTTACCATTCAACGAACTTCGAACTGTAATGCACTGTCGGGGTCATACTGTGTTTCATATTATTACAGTACAGTTCCGATAACAGCTCAAAGTGGATGATACCTTTACACTTCCAACCATCAGGTAGCATACCATTTGTTTGAGAAATATCGCCCTTTGATGTTGTCTGAATATTTCCGCTTTCACTTGATGTTATTGTAATCCACCCATTTTTCCAACCCCCGTATCCCCGTAATGTATCATTTTCGTTAAGTTTAAGTAAATATTAATAAACTTTGTTAAGTTCCTTCAAATCATGCAGCTTGATGACATTTCCAACTTTCTTCAAAAGGTTACTTACGGTTAGCTTCTCGTGTTTAATAACCGCGGTTATAATTATCGGTGCCCGATTTGACTGTCATCAGCCTCCAATGGTCGTCCAGTGCTTGGTGCGTCCTTAACCTCAAAATCTTTAGAACATGGTCGTTCATTTGTTACAACCTTTCCATATACGGGGACGCTATGCTGAAAATGTCTACAAATGTTATCGTGCGACGATCAATGTTTTTCCGATTGTAGCTTAAACTTTAAGTTCTGAAGCAATACCTAGAAGTTTGGCCCTAAGGCACCATAACCCGTGTGCAATTGGGACTGGCGCAACCTACTGAAACAATAGCTTAAGTTAAAACCACCCTACCCGACTCATAGAAAAATTCTGAGGGGGTAAGAAGCTAATTCGGCTTCTGTGTCCCACTTAAGTATCTCTTTTAGAGTAAAGTCCATGATTGAGCTGAGAATCGATAAACATTTTCCCATATAATTATGCTTATGTCGTCGGTATATGAAGATATCTAAGGTGCCTTCCTACGGAACTGTAGAAATAGTTCGTAAACCACAAGGTTCCATAGAAGAGGTGACAGAACTCCGAACTGAGGCATTCCGCCATGTGCCTCTGTTGTCATGGTTGTAGTACCCCACTCGGCTTGTACTCTTCTGCAGCTCAGCAGGTTGTGTATCCAAGAGTCCATTGTCGCTTCTGTGGTGAAGTTGTTAAATGCACCAGATTTTTTGAGGAATGCTCCCACGACAAATTCCTGTTGGTACAGTGCCTTCTCGATGGTGGCTACTAGGTTAGTGTAGCTCTGTTTCCACCGATTTCCTTATTGTGTAAGCGTGCTGATTATCCTCCAAGGTCAGGTTCATGCCTTCTCTTATATGAAGTACCAGTAGTTTTTCCATTGTTTTGAGCAGGAATGATGTGAGAATAATGGGCGGGCCTGTAGTCTTTTGGTTGCAAGTTACTGCATTTCCCCGCATTTGCTTTGCCTTCCGTACTTCTTTTTTGAAGAAGCGAATTCTTATTTTGTATTCTATCTTTCACTTTTTAACTAGCAATTTAAATGAGCAAATAATTTCGTTTTAAAAATTTATATTTAAGAGTACTGTATAACTTCAGAAATTTTTTTTATTTGCTTAAAAAGCTCTATGTATTAGGGTCTTATAAACACCAATCTAGCAGATCCGAAAATATGTTTTACATAAAATAAACATAAACATCCGCCCTCGTAATTTTTCCTGACCTCCGACCCAGTCTTATTTGTGAAACGCCGTCCGTCTATCCGTCTGCGTATGTTTAAAAATTATATGTTTTTTTTTACTTATTTTTAGTTAAAAAAGTAAAAAACTTCGTTAAAAGAAGCTTTCTCGTTTTTATGTTAAAAAACTTTAAAAGAAGTTACAAAGTCATCGCAATGTAAAAAAAAATAATTTTTTGAAAAAAAATTTTACTTGGAAATTTTTGACTGGGGTTTCAACCATAATTTCGCCATTTATAGACCGATCTAAAATATTCTAGTTCACACCAGAATTACATCAATTCTTAACAAAACCCCGTCTTCAGTTTTGAATTCAGATCATCCGGTCTTAACTTTTTGCAACCATGGGCCTATGTTTTAAATTGTTGGTTAACTCTGAACAGGAATACAACAACAACCGCAGGTACAAGAACAACAATGAAACTTACTTAATTTAACCGATTACCTATCGAATGCAAGAACCGCTTGTTTATATCACTTATAGTTTTTGTGTAATTTAATTTTTTATAAACCCTTAAAAATGACACAGTACCTTTAACGAACGTGTCGTATGAGTTATTATTTTTTAACTTTAAGGCTCTGTCGCGCCCATTTAAAATAAAATAGAATATTTTGATTTTCAAATATACTAATTATAAACCAAATATTAGCTTTGGAAATACTGAGACCTGCTTTTTTCCCTTTTGCCCTTATGGGGTCCGACCTAATGAGCATGCACTCTCGAAGGCAATGAGTTTATTACAGTTGGGCTTGATAGAATTTCTCAGAGGATTTTTTGTTTGTTTTTAATTTACATATTTTATTTTAAGGGTACAGTATAGCTTCAGAAAATTTTTTTTTCGATTTTTTTACTTGCTTAAACGTTCTATTAGGGTCTTTAAAACGTCCTGTAAATCTTTCAAGCAGATCCGAAACGAGGTTTTCCAGAAATAATTAAAAGCAATATTTTTTTCCGACTCTCTTATAAGAAAAAATTTTACACCTCTATTTTTAACGAGAGCGTAAGTTAAAGTCAGCTCTAACCGACTTCGATATACCCGTTACTCATGAAAAAACATGTTTAACAGTGTTCCTTAGTGTGACCATCCGAAAAGTATGCAACATTTTTTTTAGGGTGGGAGGGGTGGTAGCGGGAGGGGCTTGGTTCACTTTTTTGCTCATAACTTGAGAACCGTTCATCCGATCTTTATCATTTCTTCGGCAATTCGATTCATTTTGCTAAATACTAACTATCTCTAGAAGGTACAAATCGTCTATCTTTTAAACTGTAGGAGATATCACGTTTTTTCCAAATTGCGGGGGCGGGAGGGGGCGTGGCCAAAATTTGAAACAAACTTGATCTGCGTGCAGACAAAAGAAGCATTTGTCCCATACATGTCAAACCTCTATCTCTTACCATCTCTGAGATCTAGGTGTTCATACAGACGGACGGACGGACGGACGGACGGACGGACAGACGGCTGTTGATGCTGATCAAGAATATATATACTTTATATGGTCGGAAATGATTCCTTCTGCCTGTTACATACATTTGCACGACTTTAGTATACCCTTTTGTGCTACTTAGGAGTAAGCGGGAACACTGTTAAACATGTTTTTTCATGAGTAACGGGTATATCGAAGTCGGTTAGAGCCGACTTTAACTTACGCTCTCGTTTGTTATTATACCCTTGGTCGGAAAATGGGTTTAATTTAGAAAAACTGTTGATTTTAATGCTGGCGTTCTGAAACTCTAATATATTAAAACATTTGCGAGAGAATTAAAACTTCGGCATAGACGAAGCTAGCTTGGCCTTTTCGTTTTTATAATTACTCCAAATACTCACCATTCTGGTGTAAACTAGGATATTTTTCTTTTTCTTCTTTATTGGCCATCACAACCGTTTGACGGTCTCGGCCTCTGCGGTTAGTGCTCTCCAGTCGCTTCTGTTCCGTGCGAGCTGGCACCACTTGCTCACACCAAGCTTGGCAATGTCTTCCCTTCTTATTGGGCGTCTGCCCCTATTGCCGCCTCCATAGTCAGCCGCCTTCGCTTTATTCGCCTTTTTTACTCGAGCTTCTTTGTCCATTCTGGTGACATGTCCTAACCAGCGCAGCCGCTGTTGCTTTATGCGCTTGACCAGACAGGTATCCCCATAGAGCTTATACAGTTCGGTATTTTTTCGAATGCGGTAATCATCGCCAACTTTTAAAGGACCATAAATCCTCCGAATCCTCCTTCTGCGCCGTATTGCAGCACTGGGATGATAAGCGACTTGTATAGGGCTTGTTTTGTTCTTCGCTTGAGTTCTCTGCTCTTGAATTCCCTACTTAGCCCGTAGTAGCATCGGCTTGCAAGAGTGATTCTTCATCGGATTCCCAGGCTGATGTTGTTGTCGCTGGTTATCGTCGTTCTGAAGTAGACAAAATCCTGTACAACTTTAAAGTTGTATTCTCCCATTGTAACAGATTGTCCAAGACGCAAGGACTTTTTGTCCGGGGATACTAGGTTTTTACCGCTAAACCCATTAGTTCAGACTGCCTCTCAATCTCTGAAAACGCCCTACATACCGCCCGTTCGGTTTTGCCGATAATGTCAATATAATCGGCATATTCCATAAGTAGATTGAAGAAGTCACACGATAAGGTGTCGCCCTGCCTAAAACCTCTTTTGGTACCGAATGTTTCAGAGAGGTTCTTTCCTATTTTGACGGAGCTTTGCATACTTCTCAACGTCATCATGCAAAGTCGGACGTACTTTGCTGGAATACAAAAGGTAGACAGGGCTTCGAAGAACTTTCACCTAAGGCTGATTTATAATCAACAAAAGGGCGGTGTGTTTGGATGCCTCTATCGTAGGTCTTCTCCAGGATTTGTCGTAATGTGAAGATCTGGTCTGTGGTGGATTTACCAGGTCTAAAGCCACACGGATAAGGTCCAATCCAACCGCGGTAGTTGGCGCAAACTGCAGGGTCACCTTTTTTAAAGATTGGACAGAGAACACTTACATTTCAATCGTCGGGCATGCTTTCGTCAACCCATATAGGGCAGAGAAGTTGGTACATGCACCTTACCAATTTTTCGAAATCAGCCTTGAACAATTCAGCAGGCAGCTCGTCAGCGCCTGGTGACTTGTTGTTCCTTAGCCTTCGTATGGCTAAACAGACTTCCTGTTGGTTCGGCGGGTCTATCTCCATGTTGTCGATTGGTGGCATCGCTACTTCTCTAGAGGCGTCATAATGTTCGTCATCATCTCCCAGTAGGTAAGAGAAGTAACTTCTCCATTTGTTAAGCGCCACTTGCGGATCTGTGTCCCATGTTCGTCTTTGCATTGTGCGACTCTGGGCTTAAAACCTTCTGTTAATTGCTTAATCTTTTGGTAAAATTTTCGAGTCGCACTCACCGAATAACCTCTCGACTTCCTCATGCATGCGCCTTTCCTGTACTCTACACCCAATTCCCCCACATCCCACCCACTTCCCACCTACATCCCACCCATATTCCACCTACATCCCACCCACTTCCCGCCACATTCCACCCACTTCACAACCACTTAATTCACACTTTCCACCCACTTCCAAAACAACTAACCACCCACATCCCACCCACATACCATTCACTTCCCAGTGGGCATCCCGGCGTTATTTCCAAAATCGGAAAATGAAATCACAAATCAATTCTCATTTTGACCTTACAAACCGAGTTTCAAGTCAATCGGATAAAAAACAGTTATTTTAGATGTAGAATTTTCCGGGAATTTCACGCCTGGGCGCGGATTTTCCCACATTGAAAAATCACATTTTTAATTATTTCGTATTCTGTCCTTACAAACCGAGTTTCAAGCCAATCGGATGAAAAATAGCATAATTTTACGGAAATTTTCCTCGTGGGAGGATTTTCCCAAATCGGGAAAACAGGTGTCGAATTATTTTGCGTACTTTTCTTACAAATCAAGTTTCAAGTCAATCGGATGAAAAATAACATTTTTCCCATAAAAACTTTTCCGGGTGGAATTTTCAAAAACCGCGTCATAGTACGCACTTTCACTCACAGAAACTCCTGTCCAAATTACAGCCCTCTATCTCTTACCGTTTAGGCTGTGCGATGATTGCCAATCAGTCAGTCAGTGAATCAGGACACTCTCTTTTATGTTTATAGAGATTTTGCCTTAAGCCTATGCTATTATTGGCAGCTGAATTGCATTTTGATTCATATCTTGCTGGACTTTATCTGAAAATTATGAAGCCAGATATGGCTTAAATTGTAAGAGCACCTGCCGAAAAAATGAAAAAATTCATATTTCAAAAACGGAGCCATGAAAAAAATTTTGAAATCCATTCCAAAATTGAGATCACCATTCCAAACTACAATAAAAAAGATTTTAGTTAAATTGGGTCATTTGATTTTTTTATTTTTGTAAACTAGTGTAATTGATCGCGAGAGGATTACAAAGAGCAAATTCACCCAACAACAACTTCACATGCAGCTGAACGGCTAAAGCTCTCACGAAGAATGCACAAAGCGATGAGAAGGTTGCAGCTAATAAATTAAAATCGCAAAAAGTAAAAGTCACTGTCTTTTATATTATGCAGACGACTTGGGGTGATATAATGTACAATAAGAGAATGTAAAAAATCAATAGTTAATCAATACGATGCACGCAGAGAAAACTTGAATTAAAAGAAAGAAAGAAAGGTTTGAAGCACGACAAGCGAACAGCGATAATATAATTATAGTTTTAATATTTAAATTGGCTTTCATTGACATTCTCAATCTCTTTCGATATAGTTCACCGTCTGGTGTGTTGTCTTCTTGCTTTTAAAGTTATGTGCACACTTAACAGGACCTCGAGCCCGCAAAATCTTAAAGGTTTGACTTGAAAAAGATAAAAGTCTAACAAAAAAATTAGAAAAAAAGGAAAAGTAATCGTCTGTACGAAGTTTTGATACATAAAAACATGTAAACGGTTAGCGACTTGACCAAACTTCGCAAATCAGCTTAAAAACTATATTACCCAGCGTGTTTGGGCGAAATTGAGAACAAACCAGTTTTTCTCACTAAAACCCATTTTCCGAACGAACATTTGTTGGCAGCTACAAGTGTATCCGATGGTCGGTTCGACATATTAGCAGTGTGCAGTAAAGAGCTCTGTCAAAGTTCAGCTCGATAGCTCAAAACTGAGGACATTCGTGAAACAGCCGGAAACGGACAAGCATCGACTCAGCTTTTAGATATTTATGTGGTCGGTGATTCCTCATGGTAACCTGGCAAAATTATACACTTTTAGTGTTAAAAAGATATAAAAGTTAACAAAAAATTGTTTGTTTTTAGTTGGAGTAAAATTTCATTTCAGCGTTACTTGACGCTGTGAAAGAGGAGTGAAAGAGGGGGAAAATAGGTGGAAAGAGTGACAGTGATTTCCAAGCGTTAAAGGAGTCACGGAAGGCATTCTCCGGAATAGCCTTGAGAGCCGCGGTGCATGCTGCTTGGATCCCCTCTGTCGTTTCCAAATGCTTGCCTTTGATCGGCCTTTTCAGGCGAGGAAACAAAAAATAGTTCGGGCTGTAGGGCGGCTGCGGAAGCGTTGGGATGCCGGTCACGGTCAGGTAGCTGTTCACAAGAAGTCACTTTTCAAGTTCACTTTTGGGACCATCTTCGCGCACACATTGCGCATGTTCAAATGCTCCGTCACAATGTCATGAACCACAGATTTTGGTAAATTTAACATGTGGGCAATGAAACGAATACTTAGTCGATGGTCGGAGTTCGAAACTTTGCGCATACGAGTCAAATTGTCGGTGTTTGTCGAAGTCGAAGGTCTTCCTGAACGTTCTTCATCGGCGACCTCTTCCCGGCCCTCCAAAAAGTCCTGGTGCCACCGAAACACACAACTTCTTGCTAAAGCAGCATCTGGTTAAGCCAACTTGATCATATCAAACGTCTTAGTCGCAAATTTACAGAGTTTCACACAGAATTTAATTGCGTACCTCTTGCCGGCTTGCACCACTCACAGAAACACGTCGCACGAAAATGCCTGTCCTGACTCCAGGTCTCGAGACCACGCTCGTTCGTTAGAACGCCAACTGAATCCAGTCGGTGCGCGCATGCTCCAAAGTACAGTCGCGGCGGAAAAAAATCAGTCCTATTACTTTCCGGACAAACCCTGTATAGCTGCCATACAAAAAGATAGGTCTGCAAAAAAGTCTTAGTAGAAAAACTTTTTGTATTTAACGCTATCGCTTCCAAACTTTTTATTAATATATACTATTTGAGACCACCCAATTCAGACAAGTTTGATCCCAATCTGATGGCTAGAGTATCAGCTTTTTCATAACAAAATTTAGTGTTTTGCAAAATAACCTGACGTTTTGGAATTTTTTGAGTATTTTTTTACTTTAGAAACCAGTTAAAAACATCCAGATAGCATTTTTGTTGCAGACCTGTGTAATTGCTTGCTAGTAATTCTCAAGTTCGAGTTCCTGGCTTGACTTATATAAAAGGGGCAACTGAAACTAGCGCAGCAGAAGTCTAGAGTGTAAGCAGTGAAGTGAAATTAAAGGCACGAATAGTTGATTCTAAATACCTTTTCTCTTGATTATACGAGAAGAATTTTTGGATTTACTATTTTTGTGTGTGTGTACGGATGCAAATATAGTGCACAATTATTATACGCTCAAGTATACCCTTGATTTTTGGTAACTTAACAAAAAAAAAAAAAACGTACTACCGAAATGAAAACACATAAACAACTCAGTTACACTTTGCGGCATTGGACAAACCAAGTCAAAGTGGGAGTGGGACAGGGGCCGCAGTTGAATCCGGCGGCACAGCTGTGCATGGCGTTGTGTTTTGCCTGCAAACTTTTGGCCCTTGTATTGCACTGACAATGGGACAGTCTGGACCGGGCTGTGTGTAACTTGCGCTTAATGGCTAATTAAAATCGAGATATATGTCCTGGCTTTCTCTCAGGCATGCAGTCTCCGCCTTGGTCTATTGTTGCATGCAATTGGAGACGAGCGACTTTTGTTGCCAAGTTTTGTACATTAAAATGCCATTTTCTAAATATTTGCAGAATTTTGGCACGCAATCGACTGCAGAGCTTGAATGTGAGCAACTTTGAGAATCTACAAAATCTGCAGGAGCTGTGAGTGCTGAATCCAATGGTAACCAAATGAGTATGTAGGTAGCTAATGTGCATTATTTCATGTTAAGGGACTTACGTGGCAATCGGATACGACACTTTAAGGCGGAGGTCTTTGAGCAGCTGCTGGACCTGGAGGTGCTGTAAGTACGCCGACGAGTTCAGTTGGATAAACAATGAATGGTCTTATTTTCAAAGCTATCTAAATGAGAATTGTATCCAGTCGCTTGATCCCGATATGTTTCCCAAGACATTACTCCACATGCATACCCTGTCCTTGGCCCACAATCAGATCCGGGAAATAGCTACAGAAACATTTCCCTTTCCACAATTGCGACACTTGTAAGTTCGATGCCAGATGAAAGGGTGTAATGAATATCTATTCTTTTAAGAATCTTTGCAGATTTTTGGCTGGCAATCAGTTGACTTACATACGCGATGGAACATTTTGCAATCTGAGTCATTTGCAAGGATTGTAAGTAAAATCCGAATCCAGATAAAATCAAAGCATACTTTTGTTTTCGGTAAAAGGAACCGTCAAATTTATGAATAATATCAAAACTATAAAGAAAATGTGTAAAAATAATTGGTGCAATGTGAACTTGGCATTATACATACCTTGTTTTAAAGCTTTTTATGAATCGGAAAGAACACCAAAGCCTTGTATAATTTATATTTAAAATGCCAATTCCACATTGTTTAATAGGCCAATAGGCTTAAATCAGCTTTGGTCAAGAAGTGCGAAGCCAAAAAGTGAGAGTGTATTAGTGTGCGAAAATAGAGCGCCGTGAACTAGCTCTGACCTGACCGCATCGAACGCTAGTTAGCAAATGAAGAGCTGTTTACTTTTTTGGCCGTAGCTTCGGCATGCTTTTGGCTCGTTTATGTGTAAATACCGAAATGTCTTCGGCCTCGGGGGTTAAGGCGAGACCGTTGCTGTTTTAAATGTCAAGATTTAAAAATGAATTACAGTTTATATTAGGGCTGCTAACCTCCTAAACATCCGGACCGGTTCACTTAGAGTTTGACTACTACTTTTAGCTTAGTAAGGCAATTTTTCTGAGTGTACAGATATACAAATGTGCATTATCTGGAAATCAGTCATCATTAATCACTTGAATATCGAACTAACCCCATTCTGAAATGTGGAAAAAACAACTTTTTTTTACTTCTCTGACTTTTTCAATTTCCTTGTGGCTTAAGTGTCGCTGGGACTTTTTGTTCTTGCCGAGGAATTTAATTTACCAATAACGTTACTATGTGGGTTTTGGGTGGAGGGTGAAATGCCTAAAAGCTGTCAATTTCCTTGTGCGCTATCTCTCGTAGGGATGGCTTATCACGCAAGTGGTTTGTCGCTGCGAACAAACTGGCCATTTCAAAGTTAGCGTTGGTGTGGTTTCCCATCCTTTAGGCGGTTCCCCAAGCACTTTAAGAAAACAACCAGGAGCAGCATTAGAAGTGGGAAAACTGAGGCCATATGGACATTGGATGTTGGCGCCAAATTGGTGGACTATTACACTCTGAATAAAATAGACGAAAGCTAACTTCGTCTTGCAGCTTGTAAACGGTTCAAAATAAAGGTTTTGAATTTCATGGAACAATTTCATTTTCGCTTTGAACAATGTTAGTTGAGCGAGTTCCCAAGCTTGCCAATAAATGGCGCCATTATCGCATGGCCAGCGTTTATTATTATTCATTAATTTGTCAATATGTGGGAACAAGTTAACATTTATAGCTGGAAAGAATTAAGACTCTGCCATTGAAAACAAAAAGGCTCTTCTTACTAAAACTACTTTTTCGACCGATCGTTTCTGTGGCAGTATATACTATATTCACCCAATCCGGCCGGTTCCGACAAATGTGCAGCGTATTCGTTTTTGAAGACTTCGTGCAAAGTTTAGTTAACGTAGCTTGAAAACTGACGGAGGCGATAGCATAGAAACAGACGGACGGACCGACAGACGGACATGGCTATATCAACTCAAGAATATATATGCTTTATGTGGTCGGAGATGCTTTCTTCTATGCGGTAGAAACATCAGGACAATTTTAATTAATCCTCTATATCATTCGCGATAGAATTTATACCGTTTTGTACTCAAAATTTCAAGTATGTTTTGAAACATTCTTCAAGAACTTTTCGTACTTACAGTACACCGAAAAAAATTAGGAAAAGCAGGTATTAGTCCAAGTAAAAAATATCTTGAATTGAAGAAAAAATAGACTTACCATAAAGTGTGCAACGGAAAACGGAAAATGTTTAAATTGAATCTGTTCTTAAAACTCCCTCCTGGTTTTCACACATTTTTGTTATCTAGTGAGGGTTGATTTTCGGAGTACAGAAAAATTTTGGTCTTTGGTTAATTCATGTCCTTTAGACTTATCCAGCCCTCTTTGATTTAATACAGATGCATATTATCAGGAACAAATCGGGAATAGCTTTAGAATTTGATGGGCCAAAATCATCATATGAACTTTTGATTTGTTTCAATAATGTATTGGGGTTGACTTAAGTATTTATTAGACTTAAATTAAGAATATTTTTCCGTTATTTTAGGTGTAAAAAAATTTTTCGCAACCATCGATGTTTCCGATGGTTGACAAACATCGATGTCTTCAATGTTTCCTTAGAGCGCTCTGGGACTATAAGTAAATGAATAATGAATGAAAGAGCAGAAGCACTCCAAATTACATACATATGGCCAAATCATGTGCATGTATGTAGGTGTGTTGTGTGCTCCAAAACTTGTCATTAAGAAATTTGTCCATATTTCCAATCCTGCGACTGGACAAGTCTAACACCAGATCAAGCTATTTTATTTATTTCTTTTTAATTAAGAAATAATTACTTCAACAATTTATATTATAAATTGCAAATTTGAATAATTTCTCTTACAATTTCCACGCTTTCTTTGCCGGCGCTATAAGATAGATAGATAAGTAAAAACATCTATGTCGAGAAAAAACAAACATCGATGTTTGCCACTTCTTCCAAACATCGGTACATCGCTAAAACATCAATGTTTTGCCCTGCTCTACTTAACAGTCATAAATGAAGTATTTCAGGATTGAAAAAATTCTAGGGGAAGATGGGGTGTTGTAATCATAGTTTTGTTTTTCGAACATAAGTTCGCCAAAAATCAATATTTCTATGTTTTGTTAATGTTGTATTTAATAAAGAATACATGTAACTTTACTCATCATTAGTTTTTGAAAAAAAAGTTAGGGGTTTTATTCATCAATTTAAAAAAAAGTTATTTTTTTGACTTTTTGAAAATGTGTGGGGTGTTATGATCCATCCGTTTAAAAGTTTAAAATTTGTGTTTTTTTTTTTTCAGTTATTCTTAGTTAGAAGTCCAGCAACAAAATGAACGTAATCCACAGTTTCTTATCGATAGTTGGCATATCGATAGCGTGTGTGGATGGAGAGAACAGCTGATGCACAGCGCAGGAATATATTGCCAACAATTATTTTGGATGTGATGAGCGAAAATTTTGGGGAGAATTCTTTTATATTTTGATTGTTATGAGCTGTCATCTGGCTGGGGAACCATCAGCGTGCAAAGATTGGTAGAGGATGGTTTCAAAGGCACCCTTATGCCAAATTGATGAGGCCGCCAGACGGATGCTTTCCATAGACACAAAGGTCGGAGAGATGTCGTCCGTTAAGATGCCTTCTTAATCTGTATGCCGCCAGATCATAGGCAAATCTATTAAAGTGGTGCACCTTGGTTATGATACTTGCATACCTTTGTGTGCATATTAATTTGGGCGCATAATGGCGAAGCGTCCACCCCGCGGTATGTAGTTGTATGCCTCACATACCAGGGGCCCCACATAGATGACTCTTTTTTTTTGAGGGCAGTGGATCATGCCGTACCCCATAACAGGAATCGCCCAGATCCACCGCGTAGAGGCTTAAGAAGCCAATGGAGCTGCAACCGTAGCCACTGCCCGAGTCACATGGACGTTCCTAGTCAAGCTTCGCGACGCGTCGGTTCAGAGACACGCCAAGGTATTTAGCCACGTTATCCGTACTGATCTGGCCATTGAGTTGACAAAATCCTTAATATAAATGCGGATGTTTTTAGGCAATCTTGTATCCGACGATGAAAGACTTCATTTGATTGGCGTACAACCAAGAGGTCATACTACTTTGGAGAAGATTGCAATTTAAAGTAATGCAGTTAACAACATGCTGCAGTGATGTTTTGTGCCATCCGGGACACACAGCAAAGTGTCATGCCATCGGTTTATCATCCCTAAGTTTATAGTATGTAGCACATACTCCGAGCAGCATCCTTCCTCAGAAAATACTTTTTATTTTTTATAGACTGTCCGAAGGTAATAGGGTATTATAATTTTTGCGCAGAAGTGTGTAACGGAGAGAAGTGAATCATTTCCGACCCCATAAAGTATATATATTCTTGATCAGCATGCAACAGAGGCAAAATAGACGAGCGCGTCCGTCGACTGACCGGCATATGAACAAAAAGATGCTGAACTGAGTGTATAAGTACCCGCTCCAGACAAATCGCTTTTTATTTTTATCATTAAAGAGGTAATTATAATTTATATATCTTGAAATAATTGCCCAGAAGTTTGCAACGCATAGAAATATTCATTTCCGACCCTATAAACTATATATATTCTTGATCAGGGTGACGAGCTGAGTCGATTGAGCTTTGTCCGTCCGTCTGTCCGTCTGTCCGTCTGTCTGTCCGTCTGTCCGTCTGTCTGTCTGTTTCTACGCAAACTAGTCTCTCAGTTTTAAAGCTATCGAGCTGAAACTTTGCACAGAGTCTTCTTTTTACTGCACACTGCTAATATGTCGGAACCGGCCGGATCGGATGACTATATCTTATAGCTGCCATAGGAACTATCGGTCGAAAAGTGGGTTTTTGTGAGAAAAACTTTTTTGTTTTTAATGTTATCGTCTCCCACTTCAGCGATTATTAATATTATACGCTTTTACACAGATTTGGAAGTTTTTCTCAAAATCGGATGACTATATCTTATAGCTGCCATAGGAACTATCGGTCGAAAAGTGGGTTTTTATGAGAAATAAAATTTTTGTTTTTAATGTTAACGTGTCTCACTTCAGCGATTATTAATATTATACGCTTTTACACAGATTTGGAAGTTTTTCTCAAAATCGGATGACTATATCTTATAGCTGCCATAGGAACTATCGGTCGAAAAGTGGGTTTTTATGAGAAAATTTTTTTGTTTTTAATGTTAACGTGTCTCACTTCAGCGATTATTAATATTATACGCTTTTACACAGATTTGACAGTTTATGTCAAAATCGGATGACTATATCTTATAGCTGCCATAGGAACTATCGGTCGAAAAGTGGGTTTTTATGAGAAAAATTTTTTTGTTAATGTTAACGTGTCTCACTTCAGCGTTTATTAATATTATACGCTTTCTCATAGATTTGGAAGTTTTTCTCAAAATCGGATGACTATATCTTATAGCTGCCATTGGAACTATCGGTCGAAAAGTGGGTCTTTGTGAGAAAAATTTTTTTGTTGTTAATGTTAACGTGTCTCACTTCAGCAATTATTAATATTATGCGCTTTTACAAAGATTTGGAAGTTTTGGTCAAAATCGGATGACTATATTCTTTAGCTGTCATAGGAACTATCGGTCGAAAAGTGGGTTTTATTTAGAAAAATAATTTGTTTTAATGCTGGCGTTCTTAAACTCTGATGTATTAAAACATTT
>JAEIFU010003908.1:0-22460 GCA_018904235.1 Lordiphosa stackelbergi | reverse complement strand
TATTACAAGCTGACTCCATTTACAATGTGAAGGACTTCAATGGACTTTAAACAACGGACCAACAAGACATCCAACATTTCAGACGAGGAGAAATTAGTGTCATTCGATGTAGTTTCACTATTCCCTAGCATTCCCACAGACTTAGCGTTAGATATCATAAGGAAGAAATGGACTTTTAAGTTCGAGGATCAGATGTACAACCAATTGAAAGGCATGCCAATGGGATCCCCGGCTTCTCCAGTAATTGCTGACATTGTGATGGAAGAACTACTTGACAACACCATAAAGAAACTGACGCATCCTCCAAGACTACTTACTAAATACGTTGACGATCTGTTTGCAATAATTAAGGAAACCGAAGTCCAAAATACACTTGACGCACTCAACTCCTTTCATCGGAATTTAAAATTTACCACAGAATTAGAAATAGATGGAACACTTCCCTATTTGGATACGACTATCAATAGACAAGGAAACAAATTAAAACTTAAATGGTACAAAAAACCCACAGCATCAGGACGAATAATTAATTTTTACTCCAAACACCCGAAGAATATGGTTATAAATACAGCGATAAGCTGTATTAACAGTATGCTGAACATAAGCGACGAGATATTTCACAATGACATAATTTCGGAGATTAAAATTATACTGACGAATAATGACTTCCCAAGGAGGATTATAAAAACATTAATAGAGAGAAGCAAAACAACCAAACCAAAAGAGACTAGACAACCCAAATCGTACAGATCCTTGACTTATGTTCCTGACCTCTCAGAACGTTTTGCAAAATCCGACTGCTTTAACAAAAATACCATACAAATAGCTCACAAACCAACAAATACAATGGGACATGTATTCAACAAGACGAAGTCGAAAATTGACAACGCAGACAAAAGTAACGTAATATATAAAATACCATGTAAAGGGGATCCAATTAACGCGTGCAATAAAATATACATAGGAACAACAAAGTCAAAACTTAATAGAAGGATATCACAACATAAATCCGATTACAAACTCCGACACCAAACAACAAAAAACTGCACTGGCGACACACTGTATGGAGAGCGGACATTCACCGAATTTCGAAGAGACCACAAGAGAACAACTACAAAAAGCGCTTCACTCTTGAAATGTTGAACATCATAGATACCGCAACAGAGAAAAGAATTAACTTTAAAGCAGACACCGATAACTGCGCGCATATATACAGACATCTACTCAACAGACATTAGCATAGTATTAAACTCCACGTTAGGCGGTACAGTCGTGTTAAATAATGTATGTTAAAAATGTCCAAAGATTTTGTTACAAATGTTTTGTTATAATTGGTGAATTGTTCTTTGTAGTGTCCCTGAAGACGGATGCCGATGTGCATCCGAAATATATTGGAAACAAACACAAACTGAGTTTTTTCTCCTCGACCTAGAGCCAGCAAGCATCAAATTCTACAAATATTATTATATATATACATAATTGAAAAAGCAACAAGGTAAAAGAGAAAAATTTGAAAAATAACAGATGCGAAGATGGTGTACTAGTACTGTTAGTAGTCGTCAGTCGCGTCCTCCGTCGTCTGTCTCTCTCTCTCTCGTTCGTTCGCAGCAGCAGCAGCACATATATATGTGGAAAAATGCGCAATTGTTTTTGGGCATATTATGTTGGCAAGTTTTTTGTAAATTGTTTAAATTACATAGAAACAAGACATCGATACAAAGGCAGGCGGCGGCAGCAGGCGGGGCTAAAAGGCTAAACAAAATGTCTAAAATGTGTGATTGATAATGAATTTTTAGGTAAAATTGATCATTTTTGATTTGGCACACCCACCCGTATTTATATACACAGACACACACAGTTAGACACACAAACGCTTACCTATATCCAGTTAATTGGATTTAATATTTAGCTGAAAATGTTTATTATAAAAATTATTTAATAATAATTTGTTGAAAATATTTTGTGTGTTGTGGTGTGTAAAAAGAGTTTTTTTTTGTGCAAAAAAGGAGTTAGGAGTCCCATCGTACTGCTCTGCTGTTTGCTCTTTCTCTCTCTCTCTCTGTCTCACTCTCTCAGTGCTCTCTCAATATCTGTGTGTGCGCTTTTGGCTTTGGCTGAATTACACACACACGCACGCACACACTAGCAGGCGGCCAGTGTGGCTTGCGGTATAAGAATACAGCCACAGTGGTTACTGCTTGTCATAAAAGGCGACTAAAGTAACAAGGAGATGGAGAAGCAATGACACGCGTCTGATCAGGCGCACTCGCAGAGCAATGGTGCCACTAAGCCGGCGATGACCATGCCTTGCCATTACATAGCGGATCAAGCAGCTTGCCACCTACACTATGGTATCTCCGGTTTCCCGTCGTGTTTCTAATCGGTTGCCTACCAAAGGCAAGAAGGCAAAGCCCTGCAACCGGGCATTGGCTGGTTGTATCAAGATAAAGACCAGTAATATCTTGATTGGAAAACTGGAACCCCCTTCGTAATCTGAAGACTTGGGCTGACAGTTTTTTCCGGTATTCCAGCATCTTAGTAAGCAGAGTGACATCTAACCGAAACGGCTGCTGGGCTAATATCGGAGCTGCCCCCGTCCTATTAAAATCTTGGCAGATCTACAGGCACGCTCATTGATTTCGTCTCCATTCAGTTGGACGTACAGGCTCAGATGAAAGCTTCCTGACTAATGCAGATCCGGCTCTGAACAAGCGACCCCATGAAGGCGCTTGTCAACCCTCGCATGACCTCCCTGCTTGCACTGTACAACGTTCAGTGATAACGACCTGAAGTCATGGTGCTTTTTCAGAGGAGTCGAATGATGGTGCTTTTCGGGAGTCGAATGATGGCGAGGTCACCAGATGGTAGACCATTTGCCATTTCCCAGGAGCCGAGTATCAAACCAGGCGGGCAGGAAAAGCTGCCTACAAGTACGGCGCTTTGCGACCTCGGCGAGGAAATATCTAAGTTAGTTGGCATGCTTGAAGACGGCAAAAGGCGGTCCATTCATCAACCAATGCGTGACTCTATTGAGAGCATAAGGGTATTGTATGAGTTGGTAGCTATCCAGCTGCATGACGACGGGGCCAAGGCGGTGATAAGGCACACATCTTCGCAGACGTCACCCCTGTTCAGGACGATAGTGGACGTAAAAAGGAAGCAGGGACCAGGTGCGCGGACGCCAAAAACGAAGAGAGGAAAAAGACCAGGCGAAGAAAGCCCACGAATCCCAGAAGAATCCCCCCTAGGAAGCTCGCCTGCAGCAGCAAGCCTACAGGATACCCCAGTTCATAAAAGTGGTGAGAAATGGACAGATGTGGTAAAAAAGGGGAGCAAGACTCGGAGAGGACCAAAACCCCTCCGAAAAGAAAAGACAAGGCCGGACGCAATAATCATCACGGCAAAAGGAGAGGCCAGCTACTCTGAGTTGCTCAGAAAAGTTAAGGCTGACGAGAACCTCGACGGATTAGGAAAGGCGGTGGCTAAGGTTAGGAGAACACAGAAAGGAGAGCTGCTGTTGGAGCTTAATAAGTCTGGGGAGGAGATAGCTAGTTTCAAAACCCTCCTAGGGGAATCACTCGGGGAAGAAGCAGAAGTGCGATCACTCAGTCATCGAATCACTATTGAATGCAAGGATTTGGAGGAAATAACAACCAACGAGGACATCTGCGACGCACTAAAGAAGCAGATCCAGCTGGAAGATGTATCCCCATCTGATATTAAGCTAAGGAAAGCATACGGCCACACGCAGATTGCTACGATACGCTTGCCCGCAGACAGTGCAAAGAAGGCACTTAAAATCGGATCACTACGAGTAGGATGGGTTAATACGAGGATTCGGGTAAAAACCTCCATTACGAGGTGCTTCCGATGCCAAGAGTTTGGCCACCAAGCAAGAAACTGCAAGAGTGAGTCGGATCGATCAAACCTGTGTCGACGCTGTGACCAGAAGGATCACCTTGCAAGAGACTGTCAGGAGGAGCCTCTCTGCATGTTTTGCAAGGACAAAAAGACGGATGCTAAACATATTGCAGGAAGTGGTAGGTGCCCCCTCTTTAGAAGCGCACTTTCAAAACAATCATGATAGTCACCCAAATAAACCTGAATCACTGTGAGGCTGCACTGGCTCTACTAATGCAGTCAGTCAGAGAGCGAAAAACAGACGTGGTACTGATTAGTGAACCGTACAAACCGATACGAGGCAGCGGATGAGCAACTAGTAGTAACCGTAAGGCAACTATCTGGTCCCGTACATCCGCCATGCATGAAGTAAACTCTGAAAATGCGGGGTTTGTAAGAGCAAGGATAGAAGGCATTACCTTTTACAGCTGCTATGCGCCACCCAGCTGGACACTTACGGAGTTCCAGAAGATGCTGGCAGAAATAGTCACAGATGCACGCAATAGAGCCACGTATGTCATTGCAGGGGACTTAACGCATGGTCGAGTGGGGAAATCGAGTGACCAGCGCTCGTGGATACTGCCTCCTAGAGACCGTTCAGGTGTTAGAATTAAGCCTTGCAAATGATGGCAAGAAACCCACTTACCGTAAGGCAAGCTATTCACTTTGAATTTCTTAAACGGAGCAAACAAATGAGGCCAAAAACAACCGGGCCCAAATGGAGGGATAACTGCTTTGACGAGGATACTTTCAGGGATATCTTCAGTTACTTGGAACCAGGCGATGGATCTGTTGAAGAACTTACAAACCATCTAAATGAGAAACTGGTAGAAGCGTGCGATGCGTCCATGCCAAGGCGTAAGCCCTGCATACGTGGGGAACCCTGCTACTGGTGGACTGAAGAAATTAGACAGCTTAAAGTTAACTGGGTAAGTGCCAGAAGACGCTCGCAGAGAGCGCGGAACCGCCCCGACTTCCATGGGGCACTGCCTACAAAGTGGTTACAAAAAAGCTTAAGAGCCAGTCATCATTAAGAGTCACACTGCGGAGGATCGTAGAAACCCTTTTTCCTCGACATCAGACGCATGAATCGATCGATATCGCACCCAGCGCGGAGGAGATACCGCCGGTGTCCATAGAAGAGATTGCAGCAGCTAGTGGACGTATAGGGGACAAAAAGACCCCAGGACCAGACGGTATGCCGAACAGAGCAATTAAACTCGCTATGGCTACAAAGCCAGAAGCATTTGCAGAGATTTTTACCCGATGTCTACAGGAAGGAGTTTTCCCAAGCCGGTGGAAGGTGCAGAGCCTGATTCTTATCCCAAAAACGGATAAACCCGCGGACGACCCCTCCGCGTACAGACCAATCTGTCTTCTGAAAGAATAATCTACTGCAGACTGATGGCAGCCATGGAAGACAAACGGTGGAAGTGGGGAGAAAAAGAGTATTGCGCTGTTGTGACCCTCGACGTTCGCAACGCATTTAACTCGGCGAGCTGGCCTCGAATTCATAGGGCTCCCGCTAATATGGGACTTCCAACTTATATGCTAAAGATTATCTCGAGCTATCTCTCAGATAGAGTGCTAGTGTATGACACGGAAGATGGCCCAAAGCGCTACACCGTTACAGCAGGTGTCCCACAGGGTTCTGTCCTGGGACCACTCCTTTGGAACGCAATGTATGACGAGGTCCTTAGACTGCATCTCCCGCAAAGATGCAGGCTGATAGGCTTTGCAGACGATCTGGCGTTGGTGGCGGTGGCCAAACACATTGAAGAGTTAGAGGCGGTGGCAAACGCCTCTATTATTGCCGTTCATAACTGTCTTGAAAGTGCTGGCCTTGAGCTAGCAGGCCATAAGACTGAAGCAGTGCTTATAACAAGCAGAAAAATCATAGAGCTTATGGAAATTCAAGTGGGGGATGTGACCATCTCAACCAAGCCGTCCATCAGATATCTAGGAGTCATGCTGGATAATAGGTTGAACTTTCGGGCCCACATTGAGTATGCCACCCAAAAAGCGTCAAAAATGCAGGCCGCGCTGTCAAGAATGCTCCCCAATATCGGGGGACCAAAAATTGGTAGGCGACTGCTCCTAACAAGAGTCGTGGCTTCCATCCTGCTGTATGCGGCACCCGTATGGGCTTCGGTGCTACACAATAAGGAGCTAAGGAGAAAACTATCTGCCCCCTACAGACTTAGTGCCCTCAGGGTGATCTCTGGATTCCGGACAGTTTCTGATGATGCGGCATTGGTACTTGCAAATATGATTCCAGTCGATATACTGGCTAATGAGATGAAATTAATCTATGAAAGGTGCACGGAACCAGCTGTCACCATGCACAAGGAATTGATTCGGAAGGCAGAAAGAGAGGCCTCAATTGTCACTTGGCAGGATAGGTGGAACGCATCGACTAAGGGAAGATGGACATACAGGATGATACCTACCATTGGCGAATGGATTGGGAGGCGCAACGGAGAAATGAACTACCACCTTACTCAGTTCTTTACTGGACATGGTGGCTACCGAGAATACCTGCACAGGTTTGGACACGAGCACACCGCGCAATGCCCAAGTTGTCCGGGCGATAACGAAGCTAAGCTAAAGGAGAGGCTGGGCAAATAAATGTGCAAGCATAAGGGAATTGGTCGTTTTAGTTAAATTTTTTCGGTCGTGGATGCTGGACGTGTGTTGGTTGTTTTTTGGTTTAAAATTTCGCGCTGCTTGGTGTTGCCCCCGTTTGTTGTTATTTTTTGCTGAAAAAATTGTTTAAAAAAATTTGCCACCAAAAAAATAATTATTCATTTGGAAGTGTCGCCTTCAACAAAAACAAATGGATGTAAAGTTTTGTCAAGTTGTGTGTGGTGTTGCTGTTTTTTTGGTTTTTTTGAGTGAGATTGAAAAGTAGAAAATGTGTAAAAATAATATGTGGAAAAAAGTTTGAAAAGTTGATAATAAAAATCGAAAACGAAAGACACATAGACACACAGACACTTAGTAGCAGCAGCAGCAGAAGAAGAGGAGCCCCCAAATTAAACACACAAGTTAAAAAAACAACCACGAAAGAAGAAGAAAAGACGAAAAATTTGTCTATATAGTGCCTGGCGGGCGGCCGGCCATAATTGAAACCAGAAAATAACAAGGTAAAAGAGACTATTTTTTGAAAAATAACGGACGCTAAGTTGGTGTGCTAGTACCGTTAGTAGTCGTCAGATATCGTTCGCGGCAGCAGCAGCACATATATATGTGGAAAAATGCGTATTTGTTTTTGGGCATAATTAAATAAGCAATATAAAACCGCCATTATCTGTCTCGTTTTAGAGCTCCATTAGAGTAGGGTAGGCCATAAAAATCCCCTTGGTGTGATGTTGGTCACGTATTAGCTCGTCGGCGGGATATTAAATAAATTAATAGTCATAGGAACTAAAATTTATAAAGTTTATATGTATGTATGTTAATTAGTGGGTTATTTGAATAGGTAGTATTTTGTGTTATTATGAAAAGGAAGTGTGTTATCTTTGTGAATGAAATAGTAAGATTGATGAAAAAGAATGATGTGGGCATCGGGAAAAATCCCGTCCTGAGTGGCTTGATTTAGCCGGCCTAGCCCGAAGATCAAATAAATACCAGGTTCGTAATAGTATGGCGCCCAACTTAAAGCCAGAAAAGGATTGCAGTAGGACAAAAGGCGCCTTGCAAGAGGTATCTGTGGCAATCCGATCCATTTAAGGGTTTTAAATTAATTAATAAATTTAACCGGAGAGAAGGGCAATTTGTACTTCCGTTTGAACATCGGGTTGGACGGCAGGGAGCAGGGATCTGGGTGGCCCATGCGAACGCAGGTTGAACATGAGAATCACCCAGAAACCACGACAGGCTGGCCAACTCGATCCGAACTAAGAAGTAATGAAGAATATAGGTGGAAGGGAAGATCGAAGTAGTCGACAATTTTCGCATCTTAGAAAAACAGAAAATAAAGAGACAACCAGAAGTAGCGCAGAAAACCAAATATTTGGGTTGATTCCGGTCTGAGTAGCCCCCCTATTGTTATGTTGTTTGTTTAATTCCAAGAAAAATAAATCAGAACTAGCGTGGCTATTTTAGGTGTGTCCCAATCTTTGTGTAGAAATATTATTTAATATCTAACAAAAAGAAAAAAAATATAATAAATAAGGTTAACATAGTAAAATGTTAAATTGGCTATACAGCTCCTCCAACGGGGCCAAGCCAAGCCTTTTCACAATCTCTTGGCGTGTGTGCTTTAAATTTTTCGCACAAGGGAAAGGGACCTACAGTTTAACGCCGAGTCCGAACTGCAAAGTTTGAGAATTTGCTTTTTCATGGCTAGATTACTTCACAGCTGGCGCCAATAGCTGGTGAAGGTGACCGTATGTGTAAAAGCTATTTTTCTAAAAATAGAAAAAAACTTTTTTTATTAGATGTTCAGAGGCGGGATTGAACCCACGACCTCCTGCCCAGTAGTCCAGCACACTAACCGCTGCGCCACAGACGGCCACAAGGTTAACATAGTAGTAGGGGACAATTCTATAAGAGCAAAATGATAGATGACGAGAGGGCAGGGTCGAGACTATAATTTGAGATCGAGGTCCGCGTTAGAAGGAGGACTATCTATTGTAGAACTCCCCCGCCAAATCCCCGACTGGACCAGTTACCAGGCAACTTAGATATCGAAGATCTTAATCGACAGCAAGACGAAATCTGGAATAACTATAAAATCTTTAGTGAATATGGCTGTGGGCCAAGCACCGGAAACATACCAAAGTTCGTTGGCAGATATCGTCAGCGGAAGGACGCAGGAGGAAATTCGCATGGGCCTCACTGAGTGGATGAAGTCAATTAACGACATCTTGGTATCACGGAAACAAATCGTCGCAGCCCTCCACTCGAAGGACCAAAATCCAACTCAACAGGAAATCGATTTTGCAGCAGGAAGGAACGAGCCAGGGAGAATAGATGCGGCACCGCCGATTTCTGGAGAGTCTGACGGAGCGATCAAGAAGCCTACCAGTTCGAAATTTTCAATTGGCCAATATAGTTCGCCATTAATACCCCCGAAGCCGGCCCGAAAGAGAGAGCAAACCAGTGACAGCTGCCATTCGGGGGACTACCAGTCAGTTGGCTCTAGACAGAGTGCACGCCACCATGGCGTTGAATGGGTTGAGATACAGGACATCTAGATGTCCCGCCTGATGGAGATCCGGAAAGAGATGAGTTAGGTGCAGATAACGAGGATCATGCCAGCCGAGGAGCTAGATGAAGAAGAGAAGAGAAATTGGAAATTTATTATGATGGCGATCCCAATAAGATGACCGCGGAAGACTTCTTCTTTAGGATTGAATTTAATAAAAAACAATGCCGGTGCTCTTGGGAAGAGAAGTGCTTCACAATTTCTACTATCTCGTAAAGGGACTGGCATCTGAATAGTATTGGCAGTTTATAAGGGAGCCTCCTCCAGAGACATGGGATGATCTGAAGGAGGAGCTTATCACACGTTTCCGAGGAACGGGAGATGAGTTCGAACGCTTAAGGGCACTCCATGACAGAAGGCAGAGGCCAGACGAATCGTTCGATGAATATCTTCACGAAATGAGCCGCTTACGGGCAAGGTTGGTTAAACCGCTTCGTGAGTCCGAAATGATCCAAGTCATAAAAAGGAGGCTGTGTGAAGAAGTAGCCCGATATGTTTATGCTTTGAGGGTCCACAACGTGGAACAACTAAGGGAGGAATACCTGGAAATCGAGTCCCATTTTGGGAGATGCGAGACGCGCCCTTCATATAGACCTGCGCAAGAGTTTGTCCCAAATAATCGGGTAAACGAAATAACAGCCGATATTGAAGAGCCAGAAGGAGCCAGAGGAGACAAGGTTATCACCCAAGAACAAGATAACTTGTTGGAGTTGTGGTCAGCCCGATCATAGATTCCGCGATTGTCTCGCCAAGGAAACCGAACAACCATTAGGTAACCTAATAGGTTAGGTTGCGATGGCTGAGAGCGACAAGACGATCTCCCACTTAGGCCACTTTAGCCCCATTGCGATGCCATATTTATTCCCTGTTAATCCTTTTCGTACTGAGAGGGGTGATCGTTAATGAACCATTGTGTGGACAGAATAAATTTGAGCAGAGCTGGGATCTCTATCTCGGATGTCTCCGAGAGGGTGAGTAGCAGAGGTTGACCAATTGTCCTGAGTCTCCTTCTACTCAAGGCGGGGCAATGGCACAGAAGGTGTTGTACCGATTCCTCCTCTTCTTCGTGTTCGCAACTTCCGCAGAAGTCATGGTAAGTCACGTCTAGACGTACTGCGTGTCTGCCCATAAGACAGTAAGGGTTCCCACCAGCAGTGATATGTGGTCCCTTCTGTGACGTAAAAGTGTGTTAGTACGTTTTTGATCGAATGTTGGCCACGTAAGCCTCGCTACTGCACAGGAAGAAAGGTTTTTCCACCGATTCGTAGCGAGACGAAATGTTTCAGCATTTGTGTAAAGCTTGTATGTCCCGATAGGCATCCCTATCTTGCTCTTCCCTGAAAAGAGCTCGATGGTGGTACCTATTCTGGCCAGTTTGTCCTCAGACTCATTTCCTTCTGTGTTGCGATGACCAGGCACCCATATAAGGTGTATACTGACTGTTTAAGTATATAAATACGTTTCCTTCCTTGACCGTGAGGGTGCTAAGGTAGGTGGCTGCTTCCTGGATGGCTACCACCTCTGCTTGATACACACTACAGTGATCAGGAAGGCGGAACGATAAGATCAAATCTAGGTTGGAAGAGAAAACGCGCCCTCCTACTTTTGCGTCGAGCTTAGAGCCATCAGTGTAGATGTTAATGGCGTTAGCTCTGCTGTTGGGAAGGTTGTCCCAATCGTTTCGGCTTGGGATATATACGTCGTAATATTTGTCGAACGTCGTTTGTGGTATACAGTAGTCTGTAATTAATGGTATACCCCATTGGGCTTCGAGTATGGTGGCGTGTCCTGAATTGCCCCTGTACCAGGTATCGGACTCTCGTAGTCTTAAGGCTGTTGTGGTAGCCATTTGCTTAGCTACGAGTTCTAGTGGTAGATGGTGGAATAGTATTTAGCGCTTCCGTTGGTGTCGTTCAGTGAGCGCCGCTAATACAAATTTCCGTACTTCTCTGCACTTTATGCTGATTGTTCAGGGCTGATTGTTTTCATAGTGCTGGCCACCATACTAGAGCTCCGTAGAGTAGTATGGGGCGTATTAGGACTGTGTAAAGCCAACGTTCAATGGATGGGAAAAAACCTCATTTGCGGCCAGTGGCCTTATTTCAAGAGAAAAAAGCAATGGTTGCCTTATTCATGCGTTCATTTTTGTTGTCGTTCCAGAGAAGTTTCTTGTCTAGAATAACACCCAAGTATTTGGCATTGTCACCTAATACAAGGCTTACTCCGTTGATTTTAGGAGGAATGATATCAGGAATTTTGTACTTCCTGGTGAAAAGAACTAATTCCGTTTTAGCTGGGTTCACGCCCATGCCAAAAGATTTTGTTCACTGAGCAAGTGTTGTCAGTGCGTTCTGCATGAGGTTACACAGCGTTTGAGGAAACATTCCGCATTTGAAGATGGCAACATCATCCGAGTAAGCCACCACTACGTGTCCCTCCTCTTCCATCAACCGAAGCAGTTGGAGTACCTCTACTTACAAATCTGCGAGCAATTGCACCGACAAGTTGGGAGTACACCGTTCTGCTGGTTAGCGATTGGTCGATGAAACTTACTAGCGGCACATCTGCTCCCAAATATATCAAGGCAGAGGTGATGGCGTTAGGTTGGACGTTATTGAAGGCACCCTCTATGTCGAGAAATTCTTTTAAAGAAAAGCCTCTTACTGCAAGTGTTCTTTCAATTTTTTAGACCAGTGAGTGCGGGGCGGTTTTAGTAGACCTACCCTTGCTGTATGCATGTTGGGTGTGTGTGGTAGATGAGCGGGCCTAATAGTTTGCTTCAGGTGTGCATCTATAAGTCTCTTGAGAGTTTTAAGAAGAAACGAGGATAGGCTAAATTGCCTATAATCGTTTGGTTTGACATGTGAAGCTTTGCCAGCTTTCAGTATAAATATTACTTTAGTTTCTCTACACCTTGTGGGAATATAGTTGACCTTAAGACAGCTTACATAGATTGTGTAAAGCCAGGTCATTGTGTACCCAATGGTTTGCTGTTTTTGGGCAGGACATATTTTATCGAGACCTGGCGATTTAAATGGTTCGAACGAATCGAGAGCGCATTTAATTCTGGTCTCTGTGACAATGGTTTTGTCGTATTGCATAGAAAGGTCGGTTGGCCTAACCTGAGGTATTTAGTTAAGAGAGCATTCAGGGAAGTGAGTACATAGCAGAAGATTTATAGCCTATTTCCATTATGATTACATATTTCGAAATGTACATTAATTTTTTTGGAGCGTTTCCATAGCCGTACATATTCTGTTAAAAATAAATAAAAAAACATTTTTTTTCATTCCCTTTCCGAGATTTGAACCCAGGTCTGTTGATTTCTAGTCTCAGGTCTTAACCTCTACGCCATTTCTGTTAAGATAGGTAAGCCAGCTGAATGTGCTATATAACTCTCAATTATCATTTCTGGCTTTCATGAATTTCAAATGACATAGATAAAAAAAAATGTGAATCCGTTCGAGGGGAATGGACACATATTTGAAATATGTAAATTTTTTTCCTATGGAGAATGTGATACAGATTATTGAATATGTGATAATATGTGAAAATATGTACATATTTGTAAGATGTAAAATTGGCTATACAGCTCCTCCAACGGGGCCAAGCCAAGCTTCTCACAATCTCTTGGCGTGTGTGCTTTAAATTTTTTGCACAAGAGAAAGGGAACTACAGTTTAACGCCGAATCTGAACGGCAAAGTTTGAGAATTTGCTTTTTCATGGCTAGATACTTCACAGCTGGCGCCACTTGCTGGTAAAGGTGACCGTTTGTGTAAAAGTTTTTTTTTCTAAAGAAAGAATAAAATTTTTATTATTATATGTTCAGAGGCGGGATCGAACCCACGACCTCACGCCCAGCAGTCCAGCACACTAACCGCTGGGCCACAGACGGCCACATGTACATATTTGCTATAGTGGAAATTGGCTATTAGAGATTCTTCGTTCGAGTTGGTCCAGGTTCCGTCCGATTTTTGTAAAAGTCCTGGCGAGGTTGGTGAACTAGCCAGGATCTTTCTGAGCCGTGATGCATCAGAAGTAGATTCAATATTACTACTGTAATGGGTCCAGGAGGAGCGTTTTGCCCTCCTGGTAGCTTTCTTATAAGTACCTAGCTTTTGTTTATATAACTCCCAATTGGTTGTTTGGTCGTTATATTTGGCTACGTTAAATGTACGACGACATTCCTTTCGGAGCTTATCCAGCTCTGCAGACCACCAAGGTGGTTTAAAGGTGGATTTTATTTTTCTGGGAGGGCAGGCCCTATTGAACGAGTCCGTATATGCGAGGGTAAGCGTATCGACAAGGTCATCTATCTGTTCTTCCGTACTTGGTGTGTACGGTGGGGACGATCCAAGCTTTTTAGAGAGAAGTTTGTTGTGTACTTCCCAATTGGTCTTTTTTGCGTTCTGTATCCGTATGATGATGGACTCTATTTGTTAGAACGACCTCTATGTATCGATGATCAGAGAAGTGCTCTAGAAGCACCTTCCATGAGATCAATTGGTCACATAGGTATTCGGAGATGAGGGTTATATCTGAAACCTCTCTTCTATTTTTGATAATAAAGGTGGGGTCATTCCCTTTATTGGCAATATGCAAATCTGTCTGTAATAGGTAGTTGTACAGTGATTCTCCGCGCTCATTTATATCTGTGCTTTCCCATTGTGTGTGATGTGCGTTGGCATCGCCACCTAAAATAAGGCTTGAGTGAGTGTGACTGCTGCTTCCAGTTAGGTCCCGGAATATTTTTGGTGGTGGAGGGCTCTCAGTGACATGAGCCAAATAAAAGGAGGCCAGCCTGATTGTGGAACTCCCCAGTTCCAGGCTGACTGTAGTGATGTCACCATCACTAAATTGAGGAAGAAATAGTGTTTCAAAATGTATTCTGGTTATCATACATGTACGAATTTTTCCCTTACCCTTGGTATGGTAAAGGTTGTATTTGGGTGTCCGTAAACCATTGATTCGGTCAACAGAAATCCATGGCTCTTGAACAAAAACTAAATCCACTTCAGCTGAGGATAGGCGAAGTAAAAGTTCAGCGTTGCTGCTTTGGAGTGATGCAGTTTTATTTGTAGAATTTATAATCAAATAATAAATTTGTGACTAAAGTTTTATTTCAGGTTTTAGCCATTTGAACCTCCAGACACCCACTTCACATAAATCCCCATCATTTGCCTTTGCGTCCGTTTGGGTATAACGGAAAACAGAGCGAAACGGTGGGCACTCGAACTAAAGTGAGGTTACGGCTGTATAACGGCCTAAATCATAATTAAAGTCCCTAGCTAAAAAGGTGTCAGCACTAATTGTTGTCAGCACTAACACTTTGGAGATAAACGTTAGCTTTCGTAGAGCGTAATAAATTGACGTAAACGTAATGTGGCGCTAACGTCGGCAACCAAAACCACTAAATTTATACGTAAACATAAACAAATGGATATTGGTTGAAATGGTAATGATTCACAAAAACTTGCTTGAAAACTCCTTGTAATGCACTGCACTTCCCTGTGCGGGTGGGAGGATCACTGAGTGGGTGGGCACAGGTGTGGCACCTGACTGATGGCAGCACCTGACTGCGGGCGGCAATCAATTTATTTTGCCGATCGCCGGCAACGTATTTTCACAGGGTAAAAAACAAAAAACTCGTATGGCACACGTGAGCGCGTAGTGAAGGCAGTTGCTCGAAGTGTGGCCACCGATCCAAGACCATAAGCTCCTCGTAAACGCCAATACACTCGTGAGCGCGTAGTGAAGGCAGTTCCTCGAAGTGTGGCCACCGATCCAAGACCCTTCGTCGAAGTTAACCTATAGGTATACAAGGCAAATTAATACGCGGACACGGGAGCGTCTTTGACTATCCTGGGACGCAATAGTCATGCTCTGATAGATGAATTGGAAGTGGAGGTATCGAGGTATGTGTCCACGGTGCGCACAGCAGCTGGAGAAGACAGATCCATAATCCAGGAACATCCAGGAAGATACTGTTTTATGTTTGTCCAGAACTGATGCAGGAGCTGTATCTCGGAGTTGACTTCTGGCAGGCGTTCGCTTTACTCCAGAAATCATCAATCGCAAGGAATCGGTTTCGGTTGGTCGAAGAGGTTGTAAAGGCATTTTGCGACATGATGAAAGATACATTCAATCTTGAACTCTACATGCCATTTATATTTAACTCTACATACAATGTTTATAAACTCTTATACACACATACACTTGTAAAGGCCATAGCGGAAGAGCTAGCAAACGAATTGCTTTGAATATTAAACCACTCTCTTTTGTGAAATGAAGTTAAGCGCATGTTGCATTTTTTTACGCTCCTGTTTCGGGCTTATATATATATTCATCGAACGAGTTGCTTGTGTCTCGCTGGCACGTTAGAAGTCCAGGGTTCGTTCCTGAACATAGGTGTTGGCCGCACAGATGGAGCATCACTTTGAATCAGAAGAAGAGGGGCCAAAGCCCAAATCGGAAGCCAGGGAGCCACAAGAAAAGGAAAATAAAAAGTTAGAATCGGTTAAAAAGTAATTTGCATGCCAGTATCTGAGGCAGGTAGCTCATAATCTAAAAAGAGCAAATTTAACCATAGGGTTAACAAAACCAAATTTTTGTGTCAAATACCTCAATTATTTGGGATTCATAGTTGGCGGGGGCACAATAAAGATGGATCCAGATCGAGTTTCAGCCATCTTAAAAATTCCAGTACCGAAGTCTGTGCGCGAGTTAAGAAGCTTTCTAGGTACAGCGTGTTGGTATCGACGTTTTATACGATATTTTGCCTCATTATCAGCGCCGTTAACGGACGCCCTGAAGAAGGCAGCAGGAAGAAAGTTCTCCCTGAATAAAGAGGCAGTACAGACAGTAGAGAAGCTCAAAACTGCTTTGACACGGTCCCCAGGGTTAGTCCATACCGACGTTAAAAGACACTTCTACGTCTAATGCGATTCGTCACATGCAGGAGTGGGGCGGTACTATTTCAGCGGGAAGAGACGACGCGAGAGTAGCCAGTAGCATTTTTCTCAGCCAAACTGAATCGCCACCAGCTTAACTACTCAGTGACGGAGAAAGGGTGTTTGGCAGCCATCATGGCCATCCACGAATTTCGTCCATATATAGAGCTGGTGCCGTTTACGGTAATAACAGACCACGCGAGTTTAAAGTGGCTGATATCACTTAATGTCTTAAGTGGACGATTAGAGCGATGGTCGTTGCAGCTCCAGGGATTCAACTTCAAAATTGAACACAGGAAGGGCATCGAGTATGTCGTGGAGGAGTTGGAGACGGATCCACAAATAATGCTGGGATTTCAGAACAGCTGCGGAAGAAGATAGAGAAGAACCATGAATTATTACCAGATTTGCAAGTTATAGGCAAAGCGGCGTACAAAAGGATCGGACTCGAGCGCTTGGAGAATCAGGTCGAGGGCACTAATTGAAAAGTATGGATGCCACATTTTTTAACGGCCGGCTTAATAGAGCAAGCACATACGGACGCGAAGGCGGCACATGGTGGCATGAAGAAAAGTTGCATCTACTCCGAAGGGGGTATTATTGGCCAAATATGACTTTGCAAGTATAATATTTCGTCCGCCGATGTCCGCGCTATAAGGAAGCAAAGCTCCGAATCATCGCTTGCAGGTAGACACAGGCGAAGAGGTGGTGACAATACGTCCATTCCAGAAATTAAATGTCGACTTTTTGGGAAAATATCCAAGGTCGGGCATGGGTGTTCGTATAGGTCGAGCATTATTCGAAATTCATGTTTTTGAAGTCCATGCTAGGGGCCAAGGCCAGCAGTGTAGTAGAATTCCTCGTCCATGAGGTCTTTTACAAGTTCGGGGTACCGGAAACCATCCACTCCGATAATGGAAGGCAGTTCGTGTCCCGGACCTTTGCTGATATGGTGGAAGCATTCGGAATTGACCACATGAAGACGCCAGTGTACTCGCCACAGATTAACGACTAAATAGTAAGATTGATTTGCCCTTTAGGATGAAGATTATAAATAAAAATCGCAAGATCCATTTAGTATCGAAAGTTTTTGTTTCCAAAAATTTCGACCGACCCGGCTCAAACTTTTCAGTCACAAATAGGGATGTCGAAATATCGATATCGAATACTTGTTGAATAAATTTTTGGTGTGTATTTTTGTTAGTTTCGGCTACCAAAATGGGGGTTTTCTGAAGTCATTCTCTTGGATATTACTAGTATTACTGATGCCACTAATATCCAAGAGAATGCCCTTAAGAAACCTTCCTTTTTGTCCAAAAACCAAAAAAATGTATTCATAAAAATATCGTCAAAATGTATTCGATATCGATATTTCGACAACCCTAGTCACAGACCAGAAATCTGCCAACCCAGAGAAAAAGTAGAGAGTTTTATACTTGGGTCGTAGGTCAAAAAAGCGGTAAGAATAAAAATTCTCCATCCAAGAGCTAATTTCTTTATCCAAGAATGAACTTTTAATAGGGTTCAGAGGGTTTTATTTTAAAAGATTGCGGACCTAAAACCAAAAGGGTAGCTTGCAAATAAACGTATTGCTGAATTTTATAATATTCAAAAGCAAATAATAAATAAAAACATCAATGATTCTGTACCATGGTCTTCTTCTAATGAAACTGAATCTTTCCCTAAGTAGCAGGAAAATAATGAAAAAATGGACGACTTCATTGTATAATAACACTATGCAAAAATTATTTGATCCCGGCTTCTAAATAGTTGATGTAAAATTTCACGCTGAACTCAAATCTGCTCTCAGATATATCAAAGGTAGAACGGTTTTTGAGATATAGCTAAATTTTCAATTAGAGTGTTTTGAAAAAAGGTAAGTCTACTAAACTGCTAAGATAACTAGCTAAACTAGGGGAGGAGGGGATCTCCATGACCATGGAGTAGACCAATCCTCCGAGAAATTTGTTTCACGTTGTCACAGGAAAGGCGGGTGCACCGAGGTGCACCATCGAGACCACCTTGAGTCATCTCCAGCTAATTTCTGTTAATAGAGCACTCTAGCGTAATTCTGTTGTGTTGTTCTGGTGGTAGAGATGCGCTACCGGCTAGGACTGTGCGACCTGTGGGCATCGGGTAAAATCCCGCCCAGAGTGGCTTGAGTTAGCCGGCCTAGTCTGAAGATCAAATAAATAGCATTTTCATAACAAGTTGGTAATTCTTTTACAGAAGCTAAGATGTCAGTTGGGCTTAAGGTGGTACTGATGGTAGGGCTGCAAGACCCGGTGGTGCTCCCTGAATCCATTCTGATAGCTGAGGCTCGTTCGGGGGTTGTCGATTCAGGAATACTAGTTAAGCTGTTACTACTCTTAAGGCCAAACCTTGAATTGCTTTTGACAATTGAAACTTTTTTTAATTAGTCGTACTGCATTTATTCCTGAACTGTCTATTATAATACATTTATGCCTAGTGTGGCCTCCATAAATCCTAAAGTGCCAAAAATGCAACATTTTCGTTTTTCCGCTATATCTTGGAAACAAGAGCTGATAGAACAAATCCAATGATACAGTTTTGTTCAGTGCAATCTATATTAACATAATCTGATAAAAATAGACCTGCACCAAAAACAGTGTTGGGCTGTGTTTTTGAATATTATGTGTGAGTGTGCTTAATTAATAACTATTTTTGTTGCTTAATATATTTATATATATACTTATATATTTATGAAATAGTACTGTGGAGATACTGGTTTGCATCCCCAATTGGCCAAGTTGAAACCAACCAAATGAAATTAACACGGCGCGCAAATAAAATTAATCAACGTTTTTTAATGTTTGAGTTCTCATGTGCATGTACAAAACTTCTAATGCTTTGCAGACGCTGCTGCGACTGCGCTTCGGCTAAGCATGTATAAGAACATGCTTAGGCAGCCGCACAGCTTCAATTTCTAAATATAAAACAGGCGAGGAGAGAGAGATAACAACAAACAATGTTGGTGGCGGATGGCCCTTGAATTTAGTTAGTGGCGGTGGTGCGCAGGGGCTCTGCCCCGAATATACACTTCCCGTTGGAAGACGTAGGCTTTCAACAGAGTCATCCAGAAGGGGTAGAACAGCTAGCTTCGCTACTGCGGATTGGAATTGACCCTTGGCGATGAGGGTGAGTGCGACTCGAATGACGTTTGCAGCGCATCTCAATGACCAGTGAAGTGTTGGCACGTATCCTTCTTTGGGGAGCACAGTAGAGCCTGGCCGATGATTTTGAGGAGTTGATCGCCACTTTGCGCCAGAATATTTGCTTCCTTTTTCAAGGGTGCTGCCAACGATCGGGAAGGTTGATGCGATGATGAGTCAGATTCGGCTCGCAAAATGCAGAAATGGAAAGTGCAGAATTGGTCCCTGCTCCCAAAGGCAAATCTATTTGACGAGGTGCGAAAAGCTGCGTTTAATTAAATAAAGTTGAATTAAAAAATCAACTAATTTTATATTCTTGGACAACATGAACACGAGTGGCTATGAAAGTCCATTAGCGTCTTTTGTCGCGGGTCGAAGGATTTTATTTAAGTGACAGATTTGAACACTTTTATAACGTTTATAAACGGAGCTCGAAAAAAACACGTTTGACCTCGCCGGCGGTTCGCTACCTTCGCACTCAGAACATATTAAATATACATTTTCATTTATAATTAATTTACGGTTTCTAGCCCATCAACTAAGAATTTGATTTATTATCCTCGAAAGAGGGCTTTTTAAGATATTTTTCTAAAATATTCTAAACATTTCTGATCATTAATATCTCTAAAACATTACGTGCATGAAAAATTTAAAAAATAATCTTTATTCAGCTTTTCCACTAGTCATATGTCGTCCTTGAAATTAATTGAGTTTGTGCCTCTTTGTTGTATTCTTAGTCAAGTAGTTGTTGTATTCTAGTGTCATCAGTGTTTGCTCTATTCTCTCTATGTCAAGTATTTTCACCTTGCTAAAATCAGCTGTGTGTATCGTCTATTTGGCATTATTTTAGCGATCGTTTGTTTGTTTGTTAAATTGTCCTCATATGGGACGCAGATGTATTGGCGTGTTGCTTCTATGTTTGATTTGATTATGTTTTTATTTTTCCCTTTTCGGCATTTTGGCTGGTTTGAGTGGAAATTTTATAATTCTACCAGACGATATTTTCTTTGTGTGCCAATTGCATTTTAGAGTTTCGTTTTTTCTGCTGAGTTCCATGTCCACAAAAGCTATTTTGTTATGATGTTCTTTTTCTATGGAGAATTGAACTTTTGGGTGTTGTGTGTCTGCATGGTCTTATCGATGTCTTCACGTTGTATAATACAGATTATACCGTCAATATATTTTTAAATTTGTTTTATGGTGATGTTTTCCCCTTTTAGTTCCTTAATTGCATCGTCAAGGATTTTTTCTAAGACAATATTCGTTATTATTGGAGATAGTGGATTGCTCATTGGCATACCATATATTTGGTTGAGCACCGTGTCGTTGTATGTCAGGTTGTTGTTCTCAAGGAGGATAAAGTTCAAAATTTCCTTAAATATATGTTTTGGTATTCAAGTGTGTTGCGATAGGTCTGTCCATATGTTCATGATGATCTGCATTGCAAGTTTGACTGAGACTGTTAGTGCAAGTAAATGTTCATTTAATGCGAGTGATAACACTGTGACACATTTAAAACCGACGAGACCAAAAAATTATGAGTATAAAAACCCTGCCTGGGTTTGGTCAGATTAGATGCCGTTTTCTTTTTATTGACCTTTGAACTTTTCAGCTTCAGAGTAGATACCATATCTATTACTACGTTTATGCTATGCTCATTTTGCAAAATCATTTCATGAAATGCCTCCGAAAGTGCGTGCATAAACACCATTTCATGAATTCGACTTACACACGAAAGTTGACTATGAATTCGACGTCAATTCATGAAATGCTGTGGCGTTGCCAGCTGAAGTTGCGCAGATGCTACCAGATCCTTTTTTCTCAATATCTGGTAACATTGTGCCTCAGCAAACAGTTGTTCATAAATTTTGGCCAATTGTTTGCGCACATAATAAAAAGTTTCAAGCACATAAATATCCATAAATATGGATTGTCAGAGCAAGCGATTGTTTTGGGCGGACGATAAAGTGGCCAAATTACTTGGCTTAGTAAAGGAAAACAACATATTAAGAAAGCTAGATGGAAAACTAAAAGAAACAACGGCATATACAAAACTCTTTCCGACAATTTAAAGACTAAAAATATGTTTAAATGTAGCGAGCAAGTAAAAACTAATCTTCGGTTCCTTAAAAAAATTCTGCATGGGAGAAATGCACCCACTTTAACGAAATGAATGAGCTATTTGGGACGCGTCCTGTATCAGCGGGGTCGACACATCTGTTGACGATTTTGACTCCATTTTTCAAAATGTAGAGGATGATACGTCTACGGAGTCCGATGCATTTGTTAACGCCGAAATATCTGAAAATGACGCAGTTCCTGTTGCTGAGATTCAACATTTTTAAACATTTTAGCCGCTCAAATGGCAGCTGGATAATACTGCATGAGCAGAAGGCTGCATTTCGCCTGGAATGCTCGTCTGGCTTGCACCAACGACATCATTCGCTTATGCCTCCACTGTAAAACATCCTGCATTAGTTGTGCTGTTCGTTGTTCCCTTTTAGTCAAAAATAATTTAATGTTCTCCATTGCAATCGAATTCAATTGGCCTTTGTTTACAATTGAACAGCTGATTTTCGCTTTTATGTGTTACCACCCTGTTAAAATCTAGAGGCGCAGCCAACTTTAATTTGCGTTGGTGCTGCCACATCTGCCAAAAAGTTGGTCATTTTGTGAATTTGCAAAAGCTGCATAAACAGGAACAAATTTGATTTTGCAAATTGAAGAAAGCGTGAATTTCATAGCATAAACGTAGTATATATCTCGTAAGCTATTTTGAATTTTTTTTTAGTCTTTAGCAAAGTTTTTGCTCTTGACTTGGCCATTTCCTTGCAGCAAACCAAAAAAATTACATCTTCGTACTTAAAATTACAAAAGATGTCAAAAAAAAACAAAGTTTTCACAACTTTTTTCCAGTTTTCCTAAAAGAAAAAATTTTTAAGTTAGGGGAGAGTCTCCGGTTGTGGACATAGTTGCGTTTTTCACTAATAACTTTTTTTTTCAAGTAAACATTATGCGGTGATATGAAAATCATTGTAAAACTACAGAGTCTACCGAACTTTCCTCTGAAGTAACCTATTGTTTTAGACAAATGGAAAAAAATTTGCAGCCATGTATATGAATGATGATTTTCGGCCAAAATTTGTTTTGTACCCGGTTGTGGACACCCTTGTAAAATCGCTAGAAATGGAAAAATATGAAGTAAAATGGCCATAAAGTGATGA
>JAEIFU010003907.1:0-22464 GCA_018904235.1 Lordiphosa stackelbergi | reverse complement strand
TTGTTGAATTTGCGGCAATGCAGTGGCCAACTGTTGCGTCACAGCCTCCAAAGAGGGAACTGGACTAGACGACGACAAGGTAGTAGTGCCACCACCACCACTACTACAGATAACGATAGCCTGACCATAGGTGATGTGACAGTGCGTCTTACCAAGCCCAAGCAGCCGGAATTGGTGCCACAGAAATATGGTAAGTTTGTGCCGCCAGATTCCTAAACCGCGAGTACAAAGTTCAATTCTCCACAGTGCAGACTTCGGCAGATGGCTCACTGCAGCTGAGCCAAACGGCTTTGCATCATTTGCGCTGGATGCTGCAGAAGGATGCCTTGCGGCAGGATATGTTTCTATTGGGTCAACCGGGACCATTGAGACGTCAGTTGGCCATGCAGTATTTGGAATTGACACAGCGCGAGGTGGAGTATGTGGCCTTGAGTAGGGATACAACGGAGAGTGATTTGAAGCAACGACGTGAGATACAACAAAAGGCGGCTGTCTATCAGGATCAGGCGGCAGTGAGGGCGGCTCTAAATGGACGTGTGCTTATACTTGATGGAGTGGAGCATGCGGAGCGTAATGTGTTGCCCATATTGAATAATCTGTTGGAGAATAGAGAGATGCATTTGGAGAATGGCAAGTTTTTAATGGCCCCCGAACGTTATGATCAGCTTAGAGAGGTGAGTGGGGGGAGAAGGTTTTCTAAAGACTTTGGAGTAAAGAGTAAATTGTAATTGCAGAGCCATACCGCTGAGCAGCTGGAGGAATGGGGCTTATTACGCGTCTCTGAGCAATTTCGTGTGGTGGCCTTGGGTTTGCCCACTTCCAAGTACAAGGGCACTCCTTTGGATCCACCCTTGCGCTCGCGTTTTCAGTCTCGTCATGTGCAGACTCAAACATTTGCTGAAATGTTTGAAGAGCTGCAACGGCAGGCACCCCAAGTGGAGCCGGAGCAGGTGAAGAAATTGCTACAATTGGCCTTGACACTGCAGCAAGCGGATGAAAGTTTGCAACTACCGGATGTGCCGGTGCATCATTTACATTTGGGTGTGCAAATGCTGGTAAGTTGTCACACACACAAGTAGAGAAACTTGGCTAAAACTTCTCTCTTTAGCAAAATAATCCCAAGCTGAGCCTACATGAAGTCTTCTGTCGCATCTATCCCTTTGAGTCGCTACTGAAACCGGAGCAAAAGAAACGTGTGTTGGAGCTGTACCAAAGTCTACACCTGCCGCGTTTGCCGGGTGAGAGGATCAAACAAATCTCCAGCCGTGTGGAAAAGGATAAGCAAATAGTGATTCAACTGGACGAATTGGAGTTGAAAATACCTGGCGGAGATACAGTTAATGCAAGTGCTTCAAATTTTGTGGATTTGCCACATCAGCGTCAGGCTTTGGCTACCCTAATGCAGGCCTATGCCGTGGGCGATGTGTGTTTAATGGGCGAGAAGGGTGTGGGTAAGCTGACTCTGACCAAGCAGCTGCTACGCCTGCTCCAACAAACCGCCGAACCCATGATGCTGTATGAGGATATGACATCAAGGGATTTGGTACAGCAGCGTCTTACCAATCTGGAGGGTGATACCATTTGGCGCGATTCACCCTTGGTGAGGGCAGCCAAAACTGGTTCCGTGGCCATACTCAATGGTTTGCATCGCCTGCACAAAAGCACCGCCAGCATACTGCAAAGGTAAGTGAAATTCACTCGGAATTAATATTATTTCCATTTATTTATTTATTTAGTATGACTGCAATGGTTCTAGGGCCTTCAGCTTATAGTATGGTGCTGGGTTACATTTGTTGTTTCATGTGTGTGGTTTGTGTACTTATTAATAGGTGTTAGGATTAAAATTAAGTGCTTTTATGACTAAAGAATATATGTATAAAGATATGGTTAGGGTTTAATTTTATGGAATATACGTTGGTTATAGTTTGTGAAAGAGGTTAGTATTTTTTAGAAAATTTGTCAGGTTTTTTAATTTGTCCATTGATGGGTTTATTAGGGCGTCTAGTAGAATTGGTTTCTGTCTGCGGTTAGTGAGGGGCATTCGGATATGATTTGTTCTATGTTGATTACGGTGTTGAGGGCAGTATTTGAGATGGATTTGTCAATATAGAGTAGTGGTTTGTTATTATTTTGTGTGGCTGAGTCTAAGTCTTATTAACTTGATTTGTCAGTCTGACATTTTTGAGTTCACACCTTAATGAAAATGCTAGCTGCTGCACAGTTAAGTTCTGTTGTTTTAAAGGTTTGTTTCATATCTGTTCTATTTATGTTATTTGTCAGAATTAAAGGGAAATTGTTTACTGCTTGTGTGTCTGTCGGTTAAGTCGTTACCTTCAATGTTAATGTGGCTGAGATCCATCTGATCTATATTTTTTATGCTTAAATTGATTTTATTGATCTCTGCTTTAATGTATCTAGTTATGCCATCTGTATTTCTGATTGTTGTTCCAAATACACTATAGTTTACAGCCAAAAGACCCATTTCTTACTGAATTTTTATACCTGTTACTCGTAGAGTAAAAAGGGTATACTTAAAGTTTCCAAATGTATGTAACTTGAAGGAATCATTTCCGACCATATAAATATATATATTCTTGATCAGCATCAACAGCCGAGCCGATTTTTGTCCGTCTGTCTGTGAAGGGGATGAACACCTAGATCTCAGAGATGGTAAGAGATAGAGGTTTATTGCTGTATGGGACAAATGCTTCTTTTAATTGCACGCAGATCAAGTTTGTTTCAAAGCGCTATCACCCCTCTCTCCCGCCCCTGCAATTTGGAAAAAGTTATATCTCCTACAGTTTTAAAGATAGAGGATTCGGTTAGAGATAGTTAGTAATTAGCAAAATGAATCGATTTGCCGAAAGATTAATAAAGATCGGATGATCGTATTCGTTATAGCTAAAAAAGTGAACCAAGCCCCTCCCCGCTACCACCCTAAAAATGTTGCATACTTTTGGATGGTCAAGCACTAAGGAACGCGGGAAACACTGTTACACATTTTTTTCATATGAGTAACGGTATATCGAAGTCGGTTAGAGCCGGACTTTAACTTGCCGATCTCGTTTTTAGTGTAAATGTTGTCTCAAAATGATTTCAAATTTTTTAATGGCCCTTTAATATCTCACGTTATTTTTTTTTTGTAGGTGCTATATTTTTTTGCCATATCTCACTTCTTAATTGTCAGATAGGGTCCAACAGGATATAAATCGAAAGGCAATTGAATGCCAGTAATCGCGTAAAACATTGTTTTTGAATCGGGTTAGTAGTTTGAATACAATAACCAAAAATATTTCGAAAAATGCGAGAAATTTCTTTTTTGGAACGCCCGAAAAATATAAAAAAATCCAACAAAATTCATTTCGTCACCCAACTCTACGAAGAAAATCAGATAACGATTATCAAAATCTATGAACAAACACAGGAGCTGTGAGCAATTTAGTAAAAAATGTGGTATTGTCGTGTTTATTCAGAAATAAAATTCGTTTGCACCGACTTTTTTGTTCAGGCCTTGACGATAATTTTTGTTCTGGCTTTGCGCCATCCACACAAAGTGACCAAAAGACGAAGAAAAATACAAGTTTATACATTATGAACCCACAAAATACCCAAATTTGACTAGTTCCTCTTACCTGCCAACTAGGTCAATCTACGGTACGTGACCCTTATTAATTCCTAAGTTGTTCTTGTGTAAAGATGCATTTTCGAAGCAAATTTTAGTGATTTTTTTAGTCCTTTTTGATTGAAAATCGCATAACTTTTTTAGGGCATGTCATTAAGTTATGGATATTGTCCACAACTTTTCAAAAACAAGACACAAAGGAGGCTGGTTGACAGTATAACGCTGCTTTCGTGAATACCACTTCAATCTTCAGCTGTCCGTCCCCGTCCTCAGTGTTGGCTATGCTGGGTGAACGAATTGCTAAACGCTTGGGAATCCCAAGGAGGCTTGTAGCAAAATCCGACATCAGCAGCAAACGCCAAAAAATGTCAACCAGCCTCCTTTGTTGTGTTGTGGTGACTTGTTTTGGAAAAAGTTGTGGACAATATCCATAACTTAATGACCTAGAGCCTGCCTAAAAATTTTAAACCAAAAAAATTATTTATTTGAAATATATTTGTCGTTTAATCCAAACTACTTTACCGATTTAAAAAAATGTTCTACCCGATTATTGTGAGCTTGATTACCTTTCGATTCATATCTTGCCTGACTTATTTGACAATTATAAGTGAGATACGGCTCAAAATGTAAGAGCACCTACCGAAAAAATAATTCATATTTCAAAAACGAAGCCATGAAAAATTTTTGAAATCTATTTATGAGATCAGCATTCCAAACTAGAATAAAAAAATATTTCAGTTGAAATGGGTCAACAATTTTTTTTTATATTTTGCAAACTAGTGTTATTAATCAGAGTTTCTGGTGAAAACTCATATGTCACTAAAAATGCATATTATTCGATAAAGGGCAAAAATGAGCAAAAAGATTAATAACCCTTCATACCAGGGGCTTTAACAAATACCTTGCCATTTTTAGTTGCATGCGCCTTACATGCGCCGCAAATGTATTACCTATGGAACACACTACCATTTGTTATTTTTCTGCAAAAAACACAACAGACAACAACAATAAAACACAAAATTCGTTTATCACAGCAGATATCAATTTTACATACCGTGAGCTTCGTTTTCCATATTAAACTTGAATTTTTTTATTGAAGCTTTGCCATTTATTTACTTCTGCAAATACACTGAACTTTTACGTCAATTTTCAAGCACGTGCTTTGATAAATCAGCTGACTTCGGAGCTGCCATAAAAGGTGCCACCCGGCCGAAAAATATATTTTTAACTAATTGAGCATTCACTTTCAATAATTAGAGTAAATATATGTTTTTCAGCGTGGTCCGGTGCCTCTCAGGACTGGCTACGATTGATTTGGGTTGGAGCTCAAATCGTGAGCCATCCCAGCTGGCTAGGAGCTCCATCTTTATAAAGCCACGACACCAGCCTTGTCCTAGCACATATTCATGTAAGGAACGGCGTGACCAACTTTGGAGCCACACCCAGGCTGGTCTAAAATTAGTTGTGAGTTCGTTCCAAACATTGGGATTGCTCCAAACATTGGGAGTGCCAGGAGGCTCACATGAGGACTGGCATGCCGCCTACCTATCCCGAAACTTCTATACATACATACTTATATACATACATACCTGACCGTCGCCCCCTCTCATGTCAATATGTAAGCAACAATTCATACCAAAAAGGAATTTACAAAAGCATATTGACATGCTACAGCCACAATTAAAATTAATAAGAATTACGAACATTAGAATAATACACTGTGACACGTCTAGACATTTATATCAAGTAATTATAGATTTAAACATTTGGGTATTTAAACAGACACACATACATAGAATTAACCTCCAAATATTTAAAATCGCACATGTAATCGTGAAATATGCTGCGCGAGACCTAGTAATTCGCTTTTTTATAAATTCACCCATACCTTTTTTCTTGTCAGAGTCGTCCCGATCTGTCCCATTGGAGCTCCTCGGGTAGGTTTCCGGATAGCGAATTAATGTTTTTTTGTATAGTCAATGATTTTAGGCAGTAAAGAGGATTACTTGGCCGTAAGATTAATGGATAAAAAGAAGATCCTAGTTAAAGTATTTAAGTATTGATTTGTGAGTTTAGATATTTATATATATATATAAATTAAATGTTTATAACGACGGTAGAAATGGTTGTTGTGTAAGTGTTCTTGGAGGGGAGAGAGTATGTTGCCAAGTATGGAGTGAGCCGACCGTCTTGGCTCCCATATTAGGGGGTTAACCCCGCCCTGAATGCCGAAGCTAGCCGGTGTCAGCCCGAAAGCAGTGTTCGTAACAATTGCGTCATTTTTTTGAATTAATACCATCGATTTTTGACTTTATGCCAGAAAAATCGTCATTTCACCCAAAGTGCACTGTGCGTCCGTGGAGATAAATTTGTATTGGGTGTGGTTATTTTTGAAGTGCAAGAATTTTTGTTGAAATAGCGATGGGCTTGTTGAGTTTTTAGTATGCTGATGTAGGTCTATGTTATTGATTGTGGATTAAAGTGCCAGAACGGTTTGTTTGGCTTGACTATTTTTGCGGTTTGAATAGAGTGTTGTGTTCTAGACATATTTGTACGAAGGAAATTTTTAGTAGAAAAAAATAAAAATATTTTTTTATTTTTATATTTTTTTCTAGGGTGTTTAAAATGAAATTTCTTGCATTTTTTAGTAAAAAAATTGAATTTTTTGAAATGTTTTGGTTTATTGTATCCCAAAACTACTAAGCCGATTTAAAAAAACAATGCTCTACGCAATTGGCAGTTTCATTGCCTTTCGATTCATATCTTGCTTGACTCTATCTGACAATTATGAAGTCAGATATGGCTTAAAATGTAAAGAGCCGAAAAAAGTGAAAAAATTCATATTTCAAAACCGAGCCATGAAAAAATTTTGAAATTGATTTTTGAGATCACCATTCCAAACTACACCAAAAAAAAAATTTCAGTAGACATGGATCTTTTGGCTGTAAACTAGTGTAATTAGGTGGAAGTCGTCAGCAAATGCGCAGAAGTTAATATTTTTTTTGAAGCGATATAATGTTAGAAAGTTTATTATATACTATCAGGAATAGGATCACCGAGATTGGTGATCTGGTGGTATTCCGTTATGCAGTGCATGTGTGTTCGAGGTGTGGGTACCAAATCTTGTTTTTATTTTCCTGTTCGTCATATAGTTTTAATAAAGTTATAATTGATCGGGCCTATTTTCCATTCTTCCTAATTGGTTTGTATGCCATGAACGCCTAGTCTTGTCAAAAGCTTTAGAAAAGTCTAAAGAAATAGAGGTGTGGCTTTGGATGAGATTTCGCTATTAGATGATCTACATAGGAGTGGATTATCAGTAAGGATCTTCCCTGCTTGTTGTTTGTGGGACGAAACCAGATTCTTTGGCTACCATTTTATCTAGCACTTTGCTAATACTGGGTTAAAGAATTGGTCTGTAGGAGTTAATTGAGCTTTTGTCTGTGTTGGGTTTGAGTATGCTTAGTTTTGGGTAAATAGTATTCGGAAACAAGATTAAAAACCGGGACCAAAACCGCGACCCTAACCGTTAAAACACTTTGCAAATTGTAACCGGAAGCCGTAACCATAACCGAAAAAAATTATTCTTATAACGCTTAACCGTATAACCTTTATTATCATAACCGGGCCTCAGTATCGAAACAAGAAACATATACGGGCTTATTTTCGGTTTCCTCTGCCTACTAAAAACTTTCGATAAACGTTAATCAGTGCGGGGCAAATGTTTCGGACGAAATTGATACTTGTGTAGTAGCAAGAGGCTCTCTTACTACGACGTTTATACATAATTCCTAATTCTCTAATTACATTTATCGGTTCCACACCTTTAAGTTCTGCTCGCGTTTTACATAAAAACATAAGTGACTACTTCCCCGTAGCTATGAGCTGGCCGGCTCTGGTCTAGACCAAGGACAAACGCTTAAATAGAGGACAGAAAAATATGCAATTTTCTCTCGACACTTAGTTATGCATGGCGGGCCCTGCAATTTATTTGATGTACAATTATCGTTTACATGCATACATTGCGGCACTGTTGCTGTCGGGCACAAAGGAAAGGAGAGCAACGGAAAAATAAGTGCAAGCGTGCCAAAATCTTTACCCTCCTCATCTTTCTATAAATGCTGATATTACACTGGATTCTGGCTATTATTTAGCCGATCCAAAAATGTGCGATTTTTGGCTCAAATTTTGTCATCAGCTAATTCAGGTTTTATCTTTTACTCAAGATGAGGGACAATATTAAGCAATATACAGTTTGAGCGCAGAAAAGTTGCATCAATAACAAGGAGTACGGACGAACATAAGTCTTTGTAACTATTATTCTATCTGGATCCAAGTTAAATTTGAAATCAAATACAACAACTCAGCACCAATGACTTTATGGTCTCGAGGTGGGAATTTAGAGAATAAGTCTGTTCGAGAATGATGCTGACCTATGTTACACCATATTTCTTGATCCGATATAAATATAAATTTATCTGCCGAGCAGAAAATTAACAGTATTAAATTATTGTAAATCGCGCAATCAAATAATGGACAACCATAATTTGATTAAATTATCGGGGAAAACAGTTTCAAACAAGTTAGTCGAGATTTCCAGCAATACTACTTAACAACAATCCCTGACATCTTCATTAAAATATGTATTATCAAAAGTTTTGTAGCAGTACCACCCCCACAAACAAGTGTTGAGCGTTTGTTTTCAGGAGTAACTTTACCCCAATAAATCTCGTTTGTCGGCATGATTGTATCTTATATTTTATTCTTATAACCGATAACCCTAACCGAAACAAACAATTAAGTTTATAACTGTAACCAGTCACCGTAACCGATATCCCACAACCGTAATATAGTCAACTGGAAAAAAGCGTTAATTGGCAACAGTAACCGTAACTAAACCGTTGACCATTGCAGGTTTTAATCTCTGTTCGAAATATTGTTGAAGTGGTCTAGTATTCTTTGTTTAAGTGTTGGGAGCAGTTCCTGAGCATTGGGTAGGATATTGCGATTTTCGCCTGGTGTTTTGCCTTTAGGCTTGTTCAAAGCGTATAATAGTTCTATCGTGAGCTTTTTTCGATATCTTGGGCTGTTCGGGATGGTGAGTTGTTGTTGGTCGGTATATTTCGGTTTGTTCACAGAAACGTCTTAGGCCATATTTTGAGATTGGTGTATTTGGGTTTATTTGGAGGTTTGACATGATCGGGAGCTGCAGTTATGCGATGGCACCACCCTCTTACGCCCTGATCGTTATGAATCTCTAATCCAGCAGGGCTTCACCAGCTCTCAATTGACGGAACGTGGCCTGTTGCCCATGCATGAGTCCTTTCGCATTGTAGCCTTGGCGGAACCACCACGACCCGGTCAAGCTCAACCCCAGTGGCTAACCCCCGAGCTGTTAAGCCTATTTCTGTATCAGGAACTGCGTCCTTTGTCACAAAGCGAGGAACATGAGCTGCTGACCCAGCTAAACGGTGGCTCGAGATTGCCCACAGAAATGCAGAAATTATTGGATCTAGCTCAAATCTTGAGAACGTCCACTGAGCCGCTATTGCAGGCTCTGTCTGGCACCCTGTCCACCAGGCAGCTCATCAAGCTAATGCGCCGTTTGACCAAATATCCACAGAGTGATCTCTATGCAATGTTGGAGAACACATTCTTGGCCAGATTTATGCCTGCCTTGTCCAGGGCTGCCCTGGAGCAGGTCATTCTACAAGTGGGCATTGCCAAACAAACAAACTCAAAACTTAAAAAGCCTCTGGAAATCTCGGTATCCTCAAATCAACTGCAGATAGGTGACACCCATTTGACTTTGCCCCAGCCAGAGCAAGTGCAACATTCCAAAGTTCCCAAAACTCTGTTCTATGAAATGCCCCAACATGTGCAGCTATTGGAGCATCTGCTGCAGGACTATCTAATGGGTGAGCATCTTCTTCTAGTGGGCAATCAGGGAGTGGGCAAAAACAAGTTGATAGATCGCCTCCTGGAGCTAATGCAGCGTCCTCGTGAGTATCTGCAGTTGCATCGGGACACCACCGTTCAGAGTTTGACCCTGCAAAGCACTCTGCGCGACGGCCAGGTGGCCTATGAGGACAGTGCTCTGGTCAAGGCGGTTAAAAGCGGTCACGTCTTGGTGGTGGATGAGGCGGACAAGGCTCCGGTGAATGTCACCTGCATTTTGCGCACTTTGGTGGAGAGCGGCGAAATGATCCTAGCCGATGGACGCCGCATTGTGCCCCCTGGCCTGGGTCACAGCTCGCCCAATTTCATAGAAACCCATCCGGACTTTCGTCTCATAGTTCTGGCCAATCGTCCTGGTTTTCCCTTTCTGGGCAATGATTTCTTTGCCTCCCTGGGCGATGTATTCAGCTGTCATGCCATTAATAATCCTCAACCCGAGTCGGAGATCTATCTACTCCAGCAGTATGGTCCACATGTGCCCTTGCCCACCCTACGCCAGCTGGTCAGCGCTTTTGGTGAACTGCGTCAGCTGGCCGACGAGGGTCTGCTCAACTATCCCTATTCCACGCGCGAGGTGGTCAGCATTGTCAAGCATCTGGAGCGTTATCCTCAAGAGGACATGTCCGAGCTGGTGGGAAATGTTTTGGACTTTGATCGCTTTCAACCGGAGGCCCTGCAGCAGGTCACTCAGGTGTTGGCCAAGCATGGCCTGCCCATTGCCTCCTATGCCCAAAATGAGTTGCATTTGTTGCGCCAGCAAAAGAAACTGGAGGCCTCCATCAATCGTCACAGTGGCCTGGGCGTCTCCGGTCCCAAATTTGGCAAACTGGATCCCAAAAATGAACCCCATGTGGGTGGCAATACCTGGGCGGGTGGCAGCGGGGGACGGGACACCGCCGGTTTGGGTGGCAAGGGGGGACCCTTTCGCTTGGACAAGGGACATCGTGTGCATCAACTGAGCGATGAGGAGAAAGCCGACATACCCGAGGAGATTAAGCGAGCGGCACGCGAAATGAATCGCAAAGCCTTCGAAGAGAAGCTCAAAGAGATTAAAATGTCCGCCCATGATCATCGGTTGTATGCCCAGTTTAGTGAACCGAATCGGAAGCAGGTGCAACAGCTGAAGGCGGTGCTGGAGGCCATGCAGACCAAGAGCAAGGAGCGACAATGGCAAAAGTATCAGACCCAAGGCGAACTGGATGATACACGACTTGTGGAGGGCATCACCGGTGAGAAGAACATCTATCGAAGAAGGGCCGAGGCCAATCCCTGGGCTGATCATGTGCAGGAGAAACCAAATCGATTGAAATTGATTGTAGATGTCTCTGGGTCCATGTACAGGTGAGCAACAGGTGGGGAAAGAAACACACAGTGGGGATTTTATTGATGCTATTGGTCGTGCTCATTCTTATACGCAAGATCAGACTCTTGCTCATTCTTTCACCTAAACTGAAGCTCAACTCATGCTCTTTCTTTCTTCTTTTACTCAAACTCAGGCTCTTGCTCATTCTTTTACTCAAACTACGCAACTCATGCTCTTTCTTTACTCAAACTCAGGCTATTGCTCATTCTTTTACTCAAACTCAGGCTCTTGCTCAATCTTTCACCTAAACTGAAGCTCAACTCATGCTCTTTCTTTCTTCTTTTACTCAAACTCAGGCTCTTGCTCATTCTTTTCCTCAAACTACCAGGCTCTTCTCTTCTCCAAAACTGAAGCTCAACTCAGGCTCTTTCTTTCTTCTTTTACTCAAACTCAGGCTCTTGCTCATTCTTTTACTCAAACTGAAGCTCAACTCAGGCTTCTTTCTTCTTACTCAAACTCAGGCTCTTGCTCTTTTTTACTCAAACTCAGGCTCTTGCCCATTCTTCTACCCAAACTGATGCTCAACTCATGCTCTTACTCATTCTTTTACTGAAACTCAGGCTCTAGCTCAATCTTTCACCTAAACTGAAGCTCAACTCAGGCTCTTTCTTTCTTCTTTTACTCAAACTCAGACTCTTGCTCCTTCTTTTACCTAAACTGAAGCTCAACTCAGGCTCTTTCTTTCTTCTTTTACTCAAACTCAGACTCTTGCTCCTTCTTTTACTCAAACTGAAGCTCAACTCATGCTCTTACTCATTCTTTTACTCAAACTCAGGCTCTAGCTCAATCTTTCACCTAAACTGAAGCTCAACTCAGGCTCTTTCTTTCTTCTTTTACTCAAACTCAGGCTCTTGCTCATTCTTTTACTCAAACTCAGGCTCTTGTCCATTCTTCTACCCAAACTGAAGCTCAACTCAGGCTCTTTCTTTCTTCTTTTACTCAAACTCAGGCTCTTGCTCCTTCTTTTACTCAAACTGAAGCTCAACTCATGCTCTTACTCATTCTTTTACTGAAACTCAGGCTCTAGCTCAATCTTTCACCTAAACTGAAGCTCAACTCAGGCTCTTTCTTTCTTCTTTTACTCAAACTCAGACTCTTGCTCCTTCTTTTACTCAAACTGAGGCTCTTGCCATTCTTTAAAACTGGCCAACTCAGGCTCTTTCTTTTTTTTTACTCAAACTCAGGCTCTTGCTCATTCTTTTACTCAAACTCAGGCTCTTGTCCATTCTTCTACCCAAACTGAAGCTCAACTCAGGCTCTTTCTTTCTTCTTTTACTCAAACTCAGGCTCTTGCTCATTCTTTTACTCAAATCTTTTACTACCCAAACTGAAGCTCAACTCAGGCTCTTTCTTTCTTCTTTTACTCAAACTCAGGCTCTTGCTCATTCTTTTACTCAAACTGAAGCTCAACTCAGGCTCTTTCTTTCTTCTTTTACTCAAACTCAGGCTCTTGCTCATTCTTTTACTCAAACTCAGGCTCTTGCCCATTCTTCTACCCAAACTGAAGCTCAACTCAGGCTCTTTCTTTCTTCTTTTACTCAAACTCAGGCTCTTGCCCATTCTTCTACCCAAACTGAAGCTCAACTAGGCTCTTTTCTCTCAACTCAGGCTCTTTCTTTCTTCTTTTACTCAAAACTCAGGCTCTTGCCCATTCTTCTACCCAAACTGATGCTCAACTCAGGCTCTTTCTTTCTTCTACTACTCAAACTCAGGCTCTAGCTCATTCTTTTACTCAAACTCTCCATTCTTACCCAAACTGAAGCTCAACTCAGGCTCTTTCTTTCTTCTTTTACTCAAACTCAGGCTCTTGCTCATTCTTTTACTCAAACTCAGGCTCTTGCTCCATTCTTCTACCCAAACTGAAGCTCAACTCAGGCTCTTTCTTTCTTCTTTTACTCAAACTCAGGCTCTTGCTCATTCTTTTACTCAAACTGAAGCTCAACTCAGGCTCTTTCTTTCTTCTTTTACTCAAACTCAGGCTCTTGCTCATTCTTTTCAACTAAACTCAAACTCAGGCTCTTTCTTTATTCTTTTACTCAAACTCAGGCTCTTGCCCATTCTTCTACCCAAACTGAAGCTCAACTCAGGCTCTTTCTTTCTTCTTTTACTCAAACTCAGGCTCTTGCTCATTCTTTTACTCAAACTCAGGCTCTTGCTCCATTCTTCTACCCAAACTGAAGCTCAACTCAGGCTCTTTCTTTCTTCTTTTACTCAAACTCAGGCTCTGGCTCATTCTTTTACTCAAACTCAAACTAGGCTCCGCATTCTTTACCAAACTGATAGCTGCTCTTCTCTTCTTTTACTCAAACTCAGGCTCTTGCTCATTCTTTTTACTCAAACTGAAGCTCAACTCAGGCTCTTGCTCATTCTTTTACTCAAACTCTAGGCTCTTGCCCAATCTTTCACCCAAACTGAAGCTCAGCTCAGACTCTTGTTCATTCTTTTACTCAAACTCCGGCTCTGGCGCATTCTTTCATCTTAACTAAAGTTCAAACTCACGACTCTTTCTCCTCCTTTTTACTCAAACTCATTAACTCAATCTCTCTATTTCCCCCTTTCTCAGATTCAATGGCTTCGATGGCCGTCTGGATCGTCAGCTGGAGGCTGTGGTCATGGTTATGGAGGCCTTTGAGGGATTTGAAAAGAAAATTGTCTATGACATTATTGGTCATAGCGGTGAGGGCTGGGAAATCCCATTTGTCAATATTGGCAGTGCTCCCAAAAATGATAAGGAACGCTTCGATACCATCCGCATGATGCATGCCCATTCGCAGTTTTGTTGGTCCGGCGATAGTACGGTGAAAGCGGCCCGGGAGGCTTGTACGACTCTGGGCGCTGAACAGGATTATGATAATGCCATTGTGGTTATTCTAAGCGATGCGAATCTATCACGCTATGGCATTCCGCCGAAAGAGCTGGCCTTGGCATTGAAACGTGGCGAACCCAAGGTCAAGGGCTATGCCATCTTTATAGGCAGTTTAGCCGAGGAGGCAGATGAGTGAGTTGATTAATAACTAGAGCCTTGGCTTAACATACATTTCATTTACTTCTTTTTCTAGGATCAATGCCGAAATGCCTGCGGGTCAGAGTTTCGTTTGCATGGACCTCACCAAGTTGCCGCACATTCTTAAGCAAATTTTCACTTCCTCACTGCTGTAGTGTCTGTGCTGTACAGGATTAGGTTTAAGTGGACACATTAGTTGTAAGCTCAATGTTAAGTGTTAAAGTCTTCCTGTAATTGTTTTAATTAAGATGAATCTGATGGTGTATTGAGTACACGGAGGAAGTAACTGTAACCAAATAACGACCAACGATTGTACAATTAAATATTGAATTGAATGATCAACGCCTGAAAGTGTAATGGGGGGGACCTAAAAGCCTAAAAGCTGGAATAACTGTTTAATCAATCGAGGCACCGCAGAGCCCTCGACAAGAGGCAACACCATCAGCCACATTAGCTATCCACTTAACGCATACACGCTACTCTCAACTAGCTGAAACCTGGACTGGCATCACTGAAGAGGGAGTACTGTCAATCAACAATCAATTTGCATGAACTTGATACCTTCCATTTTTTACTTAAATACCAATAACTTCTTTTTCTTGGATGGATTTTAATGAAATATGAGGCGTTGTATTTTTAATAGTTGAATCTTTGGTGGCCAGCAATAATATTTTTTTTCCATTTCCGGGAAAAAACCAAGTAAAAAAAATTTTGACCCAACAAAAAAATTTAACTAATTAAATAATGCCAAAAGATTGGGTGACGGAAATGTTGTAAGCTAGATTTGCAAGTCTATACCCTTTCCTACAAAAAGGGGACGAAAAAGCTATTTGGAGTTGAATAGAGAGGGTCGGGGGTTTAAAAAATCAACAAAATTTTGTCAAAATTGTTTCGCCGGACTGCCTACAATCCTTTGACCACTACTATGTAAATTCACCCAGTGTGCTGGGTCAGAGTGCCTCCAGTTGCCTCTAAAGATAATTTTGGAATGAATAAAATTATGTCATTTTAATGCCTATTCAGAATTTTAAACTAAAATCAGAGATTAAAACCGTAACAGAATTGTGATTCTATATTGCCACAGAATTTATTTGATGTATGCACATTGAACTTTCGTTTCAGTTTTAATCCTTAGTTTGGAGGTAAAAGTAGAAAAAAAAAAAGCGCCGCAAGCAATTTATTTTTTACGCGTGAAAAAGAATTTTACAGTGAGTATCCACAAACTGTTCAAACAATAAACTTTGAAAAACTTCGGATGTGTGGAATATTATAAATTTTACCTACTCTTCTGGTCTACAACAAATTTTTTTCAACATTTTTTTATTTTTATTCACAATATTATCCCAAAAGGATTTTTCAAAATTCGAAATACTTTTGGAGTTATAGCCATTTTTTGTCGACCAATCTCTTCGGTAAAACAAGCAATTTTCAAATTACTTCAAACTTTAAACGTTTTTCTCGAAACTACGTTTTTCAAAATGGTGCCCACGATTTCTCAAGTTCTACCAAACCGATTTTGATGATGTAGGGCTTTATGGACGCAGAATTAACGTGGCTATTGAGAAACAAAGTTTTTACTATTTTTTTGTACACTGGACTGCAAAAAAAAAATGGTAAAAAATCGATTTTTCGTTTTTAAAAGGCCGCCATTTTTTCAAATTACATTTTATTTTCACATTCTCTACGGACGATAAAATTCTGCTAACCAACTTCCCATCTTCCGTTTTGCATTCTGACAATTGTAACTCCCGGAAACGTGGGTACCGTCGACACATATTATTTTGGAAGAGCCTACTTTGGATCCCGAGAACTTTTTAAACAGCCCTCGCATTCACAAATTTTCAATTTTGTATTTTTTTTAATGAATTGTAAAACCAAATACTAAAAAACAGAATTACAAAATCTCTTCCCTGATTTCTTTCCAAGAATTTTAAACATAAAAAACATGTAAGATTTTGCCCTCGAGACTAGAAGATGGCCTTAAGTACATAAAACATATTTTCAAATAAAAACAATCGTACACGTCACTTAGACCATATTTGTACATTAATTTGGTTAGCTTTATGAATTTGGAAATGCTATTGCATTTAGCTTTGTGGTTTAGTTGTAATTTTTATACCCGTTACTCGTAGAGTAAAAAGGGAATACTAAAGTCGTGCAAATGTATGTAACAGGCAGAGAGAATCATTTCCGACCTTATAAAGTATATACTCTTGATCAGCATCAGCAGCCGAGTCGATATAGACTTGTCCGTCTGTCCGTCCGTCCGTCCGTCTGTATGAACACCTAGATCTCAGAGATGGTAAGAGATAGTGGTTTGACATGTATGGGACAAATGCTTCTTTTATCTGCACGCAGATCAAGTTTGTTTCAAATTTTGGCCACGCCCCCTCCCGCCCCCGCAATTTGGAAAAAACGTTATATCTCCTACAGTTTTAAAGATAGACGATTCGTACTTTCTAAAGATAGTAAGTAATGATAAAGATCGGATAAATGGTTCTCAAGTTATGAGCAAAAAAGTGAACCAAGCCCCCCGCTACCACCCCTCCCACCCTAAAAAAATGTTGCATACTTTTCGGATGGTCACACTAAGGAACGCAGGAACACTGTTAAACATGTTTTTCATGAGTAACGGGTATATCGAAGTCGGTTAGAGCCGACTTTAACTTACGCTCTCGTTTATACACGTATGGAATACATCTCTTGATCGGGCCGTTTCTATTGAATTTACCTTTCTAAGCCGAACCTTTTACAGAATTTCAGAGGCTTTCAGCCTTGGTTCAGAGTCGTTGCTTAGAAATGGCGTAAGCTATGATTTTTAAATAATAATAAGAGTTATTTTTCGATTTTCATTTTAAAAATTAAAAATAAAAGTTTATCCTGATTTTGGATTGCTCACTTAAAATTCGGACATGGGGTGTCTCCAAAGGGGTCTAGGACACTTATTTGGCTTTGATTTTTTTAAAGTCCATAACTCTTATTTGCGATCCCTGTTATAAACTCCTTAACACGCGCGTTTTAAACAAAACTTTGCCTTCGGCGCTCTTTCTTTTTTCCAATTTTACCTCCAAACCAGGGACTAAGCCCGAAATTAATTTCAGTTTGAGTCAAGGCATTTATATTGGCCATAAGGCTTCTTTTACTTGTACAGCAATCGGACAAGCATCCCATTCCCGTTTTCTATAAAATATAACTATAACCGTAATCGAAATCGGACGAGTTAGACACCGCAACCGATTCGTTGACAAAATTTGTTAAAAAATGTTATATATACAGTCTGGTTTACGGAAACCGCTGGTGAAATGGGGATTTTAGTAAATTTTCGAAATATTGCTCGTTTTTGGAGCCATAATTCACCCTTCTTAGAGCCTTTCTATGTTTTGTGTGTAGAATTGATTTTTTGCCAGAAAATCGCACTGGACTTTTGTTAATGGTCCACCTTAGAAACACTGAAAAAATCCAAAAAATTTAACCTATTTGCTCTATCACTGTGTCTGCCCTGTGTTTTGAAAATTTTTTTAGACGGTCAAAGGCATTTGTGCTCAACCTAAAATTTCAGAATTATGTTTAGCTTGATGATTAAAATTAACACGCAGTCAGTTTGTATATATTTTGGAATTCATGTTGAATAAAAAATTGTTTGAAAATCGAACCGTTCGAACGGTCGAACGGTCTCAAAATTCAAAAAATTTTTTTTAATAAACAAAATAACCGAAATTAGATCTCAACGTGGCGTCATCAATTGGCATTTATCCAATCTTCAGAATAACCTTAGTCCCTATGAAAATTTTGAATCCTTGCATCCTTTGCAAATTTCGAGTTTTTTGGACCATTTAAATAAAAGTTATATAGCCTATGTTCAACTCCTGGTAATCAATTATCCGTCTACCAACTCAAATTTCCCCGGTCCATTTCTTCAACTTGGAAACCTCCCAGAGCAAGCGTCCAACCATTTTCCACAGTTTCATCACAATCGGATGAACAGTTTAGGCAGGCATATGGGACAGACAGACACAAACATTCATTTTTATTTATATATAAAACTTAGCTTTTTGCAAAATTTTTAAATAAAGCGTCTAAAAATAGCACGCCCATCTTAAATCGCAGTTTGGCTTAATTCATAAAACAATGTTTCCAACCGAACAGCTGATTTCGTTCACAATCGACAAATTTGTACTTTTTTGAAAAACCAAGTAGGCCTCGCCTGTTTGTTCAGCGTCCTATATAAACGTAGCTCCGCCGCTTCTCAAACTCATTCGACATCGAGCCGTCTGCCCGTGCGGTTCAGTCGATATTTTATTTTAAATATTTTTATTTTATTTCTTTAAATTTTATTTTTGCCCGTCTTCATCACATTTGAGTAGATGAAGACAGAGCCTGGAGCAGTTTCAATTTCTTCTTTTTATTTTATTTTTACTTTGATCCTTACTAAGCCGGCCTTTCCTGATTTTGTGTGTTTAAATAATCGCATAAATTCCCAACTTATCGTTTCGGATTTGGGTGAATGTAATGACCGTCTTTCCTATTTTATGTTTATTATTTCGAATCTATGCCGACTTTTTCCGGCAATACGTTTGAGTGTCCCTTTTATTTCTTTATTTAAATTCAATTTGTGTAATTACTTTGTCTAAGAAAAAGTATCTCCAAAGTATGGAAAATTTGATTGGTAGCCATTTAAAGGCTTTGGGCTGGGCTTTGATTAAGAGTCTTAACAAGTCTTAGTTGTGCTAAATCGTGCTAGATGCACGGTGGTTAATCTGAACCTATGTCAATATCAAAATAAATCATGACCATTTCTTTTTTTTCTGTAACTTATTGCCTTTATGTATTCCCCGAAGCTTCGTGATTTCGACTTGGTTTTTTTTGGGCTTTAGTGCTACACACTCTGTGTTTACTTATGTAAGAAAGATATAAAACTTATTTCAATACTTTTTGAAGGTTTGAAATGTAAAACACATTTAGGTTGTTCAAGATCCCCAGTTGAGCTATGGAACTGTTGAGTTGAGGAATTTTCCACAAGTTCAATTGTGAACAACAACTTATTTTGTCAACATGTTTTTTATTTTATTTTTCCATGGTAATCAACTAAATGAAACAGATAAACTGCATTAGTTATTCTTACTTACGATTTGTAGCAAATTAACATTTATTCACACTTTATTTGTTCTTAACTTAAACAAAGAAACTTAAGAGAAACTAATTTCATTTGGAAATTTTTATGAATTTAAAATATAAGAAGTGCTGAAATTCTCTTCTTTTTAATTAACCCTAGTTTAGCAGGCTTGAGGTCCAAAAAGTTGCATTTGTTCACAATTGTTAACAACTTATTCATTGAACATTTTCTTTTACTTACGTTATACTTGTCTTAGGTAAAATTCTAGCCTAGTTTTTGTATTCTGATTGAAAACATTTAAATTTTAAAAATTATTTGATTTTTGGCTTAACAACATTTGAACCGATTTAAGAGAAATTGTGTGTCCCCCAAATGCCGTAGGACGATTTCTCAGTGTCAATCCGTTTAAGTTATGTAGGAGGTCCAACGTTTAATTTGTCTCCTCCAATAAAGTGACGTGGTTTTCGCGACGATGAATTAATCACAACGATATGTCAGTGAGCCGATCTCAAGACCGCCAAATCTCTCGAAACGCCAAAACTATTATAAAATTCTTCATCTTCCTGAAAAATCTTATTTCTCCATTAAGCACGTCATAACCAACCAACCTGGTCCTGCTGTTTCTATGCTATTTTCTAAAGGCGCTTTAAATGACATTCCGCCAGGAATTTTTATATGTGCCACACCAGAGTTCTTTTCTGGGTCAAACGGATACCAAGTAGAAGATCCAAATATTAATTGTTTATTCTCATGTTTGCCTTCAGCTGCTTTAGCTTTCGATTCCCATTTGGATAAATTTTCCTTCGCTTCATTAATCGGCTTTTCCAGTTCACAAATTTGCTTTTTAAAGTTTTCATTAATAACATTCAACTCCTTGATTTTGTTGCTTTCGAATAGCAAATCGTCTTGCAATTTGGATAACTGATTATCCTTTTCATTTATCTTCTTCTCGAGGGCACACATTTGCTGTTTAAAATTCTCTTTCAATTCCTTAAAATCGTCTTGCAATTTGGATACTTGATCATCCTTTTCCTTGAGCTTGGTTTCATAGTCAGCAAATTTGTCTTCCTGCTGTTTTAAAGCAAGAAGAAGTTTTTTGATCTGATCTTCAAGGGATTCCAAATTTTCGTTCTTCGTTTCAATTTGATTAGTATCAATTGGATTCTCTTTCCATTTTGGTTGCGTCTTTAACGAATCGATAGTGTTTTGCATTTCAATTGACTTCTTCAAGGATAAAATGAGATCATCCTTATCCTTGCATTGGCTGTCTTTGAGTTTAATTAGTTCATCCTTATCCTTGCATTGGCTGTCTTTCAGTTTAATTAGATCATCCTTCATTGTACTGCATTGGCTGTCTTTGAATTTAATAATACTGTTGGCCCGTTGTAAAACCAATTGTAGTTGTTGGCGACAGTTTCCCTCACATAGATCTTCCAAGTGCACAAAACCATCGGCCAACGAATTTGTGTCTAAAATAGACTCCTCCGGAGTTTCGTCCAGACTTGACAACATCAGATTTAATGTAGCTTTGTCCATTTTAAAATTTTATTGCCTGGATTACAGGGGTATGAAGTATGCTTATAAATTCAGTTAGGTGCTTAGGTGCTCGTCCACAGTAGCTAAATTTTATGAAGGGATTCCCGAAACCAAGCTTACTTATGTAGTGTGGTCTGTTGAATTGTTAGCAGAGAATCAAATCGCATCGAATTTTGGTTCCGTTTACCAAACTTAACTTTACTCAAACTCAAAAATATTAGTTACAAAGAAGATAAATTAATGATTACTTTTAGAAGCATAAAGCGGTCAACTGGTTTCTTAACGGAGACGTAATAAACTTCACTCTGTTATTTTTCAGAGTGAAATACTAGGCTTAAACAATTCATCAATGCACCTCAAACCAGCAGTTTCCTTTACCAAGTGCTTGATTCGTGTTTTGCTGCTCGATTTGACTGTCACGAAGTATATTAAGTTTGTGCAAAAGTATGTAACAGGAAGAAGAAATCATTTCCGACCCTATAACGTATACATATTCTTGACCAGCATCAACAGCCGAGTCGATATAACCATGTCCGTCTGTCCGTCCGTCCGTGTGAACAAACAGATCTTACAGATGGTACGAGATAGAGGTTTGACATAGGATAGATCAATTCAGATCATGTTTATTTTCAATTTTTCCCTCCCCCCCAGCCCCTTTCCCCAAATGTAACCACCGGTAGCTGTATTGGATGAAGTTGTTGCTGCTAGCGCTGCTGCGCTCAGCGAGTCCACTACAATGTCCAATTGAATCGAAGAATGGTAAAATGAGCGGGACCCATATATCCGTAGCTCTTTCGGCAGTGGGGGTTGGTGGCTATCTTCTTGATTCGGGCTATCGCCATTTTAATTGAGGATCCCTCCAGAAACTACAAGAACTGAGAGCTAAACTCTCTAAACAAATATATCGACCTGGCAGAACAGAGGGCCAACTAGAAGAGCTATCACCCTAAGGTCCGATATTTCCTACGTACAAACTTCTCTGAGACTTCTCCTTAATAAACCAGCATTGGCGGTGTCTAAGCTCGGTATTTGACAACCGCGTCTTTACCCTACCCTATATGGCCTTCATTTAAAATTTACTGAAGGACCCCATTAAAAACTTCAGAACTACATTTTTAGGTCACCATGTCAACAGAAAAATTCCAGAATTTTTAGCACTTCATTATATTCGTATTTTATTCATTATAGAGATTGTAAATTGAGGATAAATGCATGACTAAACCGATCTTCTATAAACTAAAACGCTCATGGTAAAAGAATTCAACATAACTCAGCTCACAGTGCTTCTCAAACTGTACGATAACTCTTGTATGTATAAGGGTAGGTTTAAAATTAGAATATAAGTAGCAAAATTAAACAAAGGTATTTAAATTCATAATAATAGCTTATATATGCGTGGGTGGGGGTAAATAATATTTAAAATTTAAGGAAGCAATTAGAGCCTGAAAAACATGGCAAGCCAAAATACTTGTGGGTTGGGGATCAGCTGTTTCGCTGACTATTGGTAAGTCTTCTTTTTTGTTTCGGTTTTTGACTATTTAAATTGACATTTTTTTAATTAATATTGGTTTTGAATCTATGGTTTTAGCTTTAAAGTATTAGCATTGTAGCATAATTAATTCAAAAAGGGATTTATTTTTGTTTAATTGGGGGTTAACGCAAATAAAATTGGGGAATATTGTTGTTTTTCTCACTTACATACATACATACAGCTGCTCCAGTGATGAAAGGCCTTCCATGATGGATGTGTTGTTGTTTGGTGTGTAGGTGTGGTTTTAATATGTGTATATATAGCTTAGGAGGGAGGGTGAACTGCTTTTACTTTTATTTTTTTTCGTTTTCAAATTTTCTTCTTTACTCACTTTTGA